>CABFOS010027108.1:2758-20227 GCA_900660315.1 Diretmoides pauciradiatus
TGGTCATGCCAATAAAGCCTCTTTGAATTGAATTGAATTGAATTGAGAGAGAGAGAGAGAGAGAGAGAGCATTGGTTGACATCTGTACCTGCAACACTGGTCAGTTGAATCCTTCATGATTCTCTCAGTCTGTCTGACTAAAGCTGAAGTTAAGACACATAAACATCACTGGTATGCAATGTTTCTAACAGTAATGTATAAAGGTTGTGTAAAGAGCGATACAGCCCTTATACTGCAATATCCCACATATTCCACATATCATGTTTGATGTTATATGGCTTAACTCACTTTGATGACACCAGATCATGCAGTGAGAACACGACTAGCATGAAGGTGAGTGGTAATACAGTGTTGCCCTTCACAGTAAGGTCTCGGTCATGAGAAAGAGGAGGAACCATATTATGTACTCTACTGCCTTCTACTGGATCAAACAAGCACTGCATCTGTTGTTGATACTTCAGGCATTTACAGTAATTGAAACTCACTCAGGGGGATTTACAGTGAGTGAGCGGGCTAGTGTTTGATGTCTTGCTCAAGGGCGCTTTGGACACATTGGCTGTGGGAAGGATCAAACCTGTGATCTTTCATTGACAGATCTGTTCCTGTTTTCACCCTACCGATGTGTTTTGGCGATGAATAATCGGATTGACAGTCATTGGAAGACAGTCAGTTATTGTTTAGATGCTATCACACTGACATGACAATCCAATATGTTAATCAAACAAGTCAAGTCACAGGCATTAATCCTTCACCCACAAGAGGCAGATAACAGAGTGTGCAGTAGAGTGCACTGGCCACTCAGACATGTTATCGTCACAGAACTGATATGTAATGTGACCTGTATATATGTGACAACCCTTGTTGAAAACAGGGGAAACTTTTGGGCAATGTGACTGGGTGAGTTTCCCGTCAACAGGAACTGAAATGAGTAACAGGGAAAAAGTTACAAACAAGTTGGGAGCCAGTCAGCGTTAGGTTAGGCATTAAGTTGGGCTGGGCAACAATGCCCAATAACCTGCCCCGTGTATTGCAGGTCTTCATTCATTAATATTTAGTTGCCTTTCCGTCAGCACGGACAATAGAGGAGTGTCTGGTTCAGGGTTGTGTTCCAAACAAGAACTTAGTGACTATATAAGAAGCTGGGCAGTAGCCAAGAGGTTATGTGACTGGATGGTTTGAATCCCTGGACCGGCTGGGGAAAACTGTGTGGTGAAATCCATTCCCCTCCGTCAACAACCACTGTCAAGATGCCCCTCAGCACGGCACTTCACCCCCAACTGCTGCAGTGGAGCTGCTCAGTGCCCAACAGAGGACTTTCTGTACTGGGCGGCTCCCAGGTGTGAATGTGTGTGTCTGCTGTGTCAGCGGGAAGCAGGCCGTGTGTAGAGCATGTGTACTCAGTTAACCTTGCCTGAGGAAAGACAAGAGCAGTGAGGTACTCTGATAGTGTACGTCCTCAAAGATGAGGGGTCTCAGAGGCAGCTGAGGCCGACTGACTCTCTCTCTCTCTCTCTCTCTCTCTCTCTCTCAGATTGCATTATTGAACATACACTCACACTAGGTCTTAAGTCGCTAGATTTTTCTACCCCAGCTTCCCGCTTTGCCCTCTCTCCCTGACTAACCCTAGCCACAACATGCCGTGCTGTGTCTCTCTCCGTGCCATATGAAACCCAACTCCCCCGTGGTCTGGCAGCCCGTAGCTCTCTCAGCTCAGTCTGACCTCTCCTCTCTGTCTCACACTGCAGTTCAGGACACATCTGACAGTAGAGCAGAGCCGATGGGGGGAAGTGAACGGAGGCGGAGAAGAAGGAATGAGGGGAAGATTGATGCGTAGGGCTTGGGATGTACAGGAAGGAATAGAAGATGAAGTCTATTTTGCATGACTTGTTTCATGTATTTGACAACCAGTACCACTGACATAGAGTGTGTCTGTCTTGTGTTGTGAAAAGCTGACAGTGATGCTGATCAGAGTTGAGCAGAAGGCATTTTCGCAGGGCTGTGCAACGCATAAATACATACACATTTTCTTGCAGTTACTCATACAGAAATCCACCTCTTAAGCATGCCTGCTGCACTCGCCAAATCGCTAGAGGCTGCAATTTGTTTCTTAGAGATCAAAGTATTTCAGGCGGCTTCTGATAATGAAGTTCATGTTTGAAGTCTTAATTATTTGCCTCAACCCCTGCCACCACAAAGCAGAAAAAGCTGTGTCCACATGTGTCTCGATTTATATCACAAGTGAAGTATTCAGCAGAAAAATTTATTTTTTTCGTCAATATCATACAGCCCTACTTTGCAGGCAGTCTATCAACCACTGTCATTTCATAAGCCACAGCGCTGCTGCAGTTGAAGCTCTACTTTTTCCACAGTATGGCCTAGTTCTGATTCTCCCGTTGCTCTTCCTGAATGTGTGACCAATCGCCTGCGTGCATGTGCTCTCTCGTTGCCAGGGAGACAGCGGAACCGTCTGGAGCCAATGGACACCATTTTTGTCAAGCAAGTGAAGGAGGGAGGCCCCGCCCACGGAGCTGGACTCTGTACAGGTACACACACACACACACACAATATCCGTGGAGCTTGTTTTAGTCACACTTACTGATAAACGCTAATCTCATGATTAACTATGCGTGTCTCATGTTTGATGCCAGGAGTTCCACATGTATTTAGGTAATTCCACTTCCTTATGAACCCGCCAGGAAAAACAAACCTGAGAATTACAAATTAACAGATGGTTCCTTTGTGGGAGGTTGAACTAAGTGTTAGATGTAAACTGTTTCCCCGACTTCTTTCTTCCTTTGAAGGCTAAAATAATAAAAGGCCTAGAATTCCTTTGTTGTTAAGACATGAATCCGTTCCCTCCAGTTTTCTGAGTCAATGTTCTTTCCCTAAAATGAGAATGACACCGTGGTAACTAAAACCTGTGCACAGCTCCAGCTCCGTGCGCTGTGCTGTCAGCATTATTGCCAGGTAGCATAGTGTATTACAGGAAATGCTAAGTGGCCTAGACAAGCCGTCTAAGCTCTCCCCTCCTCTCCTTTTATCTCTTCCCTCTCCTCCCTCTCCTCTCCTGGGACAGGGGAGTACACCGCTTTTCCCACAATTATCTAGTTTCTCTTCTAAACCCTCCTCGCCCGTCTTCCTGTAAGATGGTCATCTTCACAAAACTTGAATGGAGACGGGCCCCGACGTGGGGTGCTGGAAGTAAACAAGTGTCTGGCATCCAGCCTGGGTGTCACTATTCTCTTGTGATCTGGATGCAGCTCTAAGCTCACGCGGGTGGGAGATACTCCACGGTCGTTTCTTTGATCAAGAACCATATTGATATTCTGAGTTGTTGTTCAAGAAAGGACGACAGAGTTATGCTGTTACTGCCAGTAAACGTCTGGCACTTCATTTATTCTCTACTTCTCCGCAGGGGACCGGATTGTGAAGGTGAATGGAGAGAGCATCATTGGGAAGACCTACTCTCAAGTTATAGCCTTGATCCAGAACAGGTAAGGACCCCTTCAGTCTTGATCCACTTTGATTGGTTATAAGAGGGGTATGTACGCTCGCCTTTAATGAATAGTACCGCAGTAAGTTGCTGTATCCTCACTTTCTAGTGAATTTTAAATCAGCCCCATGCCGATCACATTTCAATCAAATGTCTCAACTACCGGACAATTGTGACTGAATGAGTTGTGCAGAGGGAGTCAGTAAAGGAGTTTCTGCCGTGTACAGCTCATTAGAGGAAATACACATTCAGTTTTTTTCAAGAAATACAATAGTTCTTCCATTTAGCAACCAGGCATGTTCTATTTGTTCAAACATATTTTACTCTCATTTTATTCAATATTGGTTATAGTATATTTGGATTCTTGAGGAGTGCCATCCTTTTAGACACCTTTTTATCCTGTGCTCTAAGTCTCTCTCTCTCTCTCTCTCTCTCTCTCTCTCTCTCTCTCTTCCTCCATCCCTGCCTCCCTCTCTCCCACACACTTGCTCCCATCAGTGATGCTTCGCTGGAACTCTGTGTGATGCCAAAGGATGAGGACATTTTGCAGCTGGTAAGCAGTCATCAGTAAACGTCACAGGTCCCTAAAACATTTGTTGAAGAAGGTTTTTGTTTTACTACAAACTAATTGTGCATAAAAGGGTACAGACATTTTCTGTAAACAGGTTATGTTAATTACAATCTGCTAGATTTTAATGTCAAATGGGTACACTTCCACTGCATTTTAACTCCACTGGAACTTAATAGCATAGGCCCATCATCCAGCAAATTCCCAAACACAGAGGGAAAGCAAGACGAGATCAATCACTTTTCTATTGTTTGCACAATTCAGGTCCTCCCGCTTGAGTGAACTGTAAACCCTCCTTTAGGCCATCTCTCACAGATTACCAGCCACCACCGTTGAAACGAGAGAGTGAATATTGACACTAGATGGTAATAATCAGAAACAGGGTGTCAGGGCGACAGTCATGTGTCCTGTCCAGATATATTAAGATACGACATGCTTGCCTCTCCCTCAATGTCTGTTGTTGGACACACTGGCTGGCAGCGATCAGACCTGTGACATTTAGGTCACAGGACAGTCTCTGTAACCACTCCGCCGTCCCGCCACCCTGTTCCCAATCAAGATTAAATATTCCTCCTCTCATGCTAAGTTGCTTTGGATAAGCGTGTCAGCTAAATACCTTAATAGTGAGATGCAGTGAGGAGTGAGGAGCAGTGAAAGTAGCCACAAAGGAACAGAGCTAGACCTTGTTCCACACTCTATACCACGCTGATTAACTCAATGATGCGAACAGCGCCCGCGCCATCCGTCAGGGTCCAGAGCCGCACAGACGATAAAACAACGTCAGGCCGCCTCAAACCAGTCACCACACGGTTTTCGCCTCCCCTTGGAAACTCTGTCTAGGAGCAGAGAACTGACTCAAGATCCCACTGTGATGCCAAATTCCCTGCATACCTAGTTCACTAGGCCGCAGCTCGCCACAAGTCACAGAAACTTGCTTGTGGCGTTTTGGAATGTGTCTGAGCACTCACCAAGCCGAAGACTTCTACAAAAGCAATTAGCTGTTTCAAAAGAAAATCAAAATTAATTTATGAGCTTGATTTGCTAGCCTAGGTTGTGCTTTCCCTTTAGACTGGCTGTCATAAGCCAGATGTATGTGTTTAAACTAGCACAGGATACAGTACAGTACACTTCTGTTGCAAATTAAAATGAAGCATAGTTAAATAAGATGATAGGTAACTAGCAAACGTTTCTCTTTGTATTTCAAGTCTCTTCATTCTCTATTCACAATATGTGCACAACAGATACATGAGAACTATGCAAGAATCACAGTCATCTGAATGCACTTGTTTACTCCTAGACTATCAATAGCCCGTTGTCTGCTCTGTTCGACCTTTTGTCCCTTTGATGCATGAAGGAGAGGGAGGCGAGGACACGATGGAGTTTTTCAGTGTCCGCTGCTCTAACAACCTTTACTGGGTTACTGAGAAAATGTACATACAGTATGCGTATGACACAGCGTATACAGCATCACAGTATTGCTGCAGAGTTCAGAATGAAATGATTCAACACATGTTTGGATAAGGATGGATGCATGTGTTCATGTCGTGTGCACATAAATGTAAAGCGTCTGTCTGTGTTTTTGTGTGTGTAGAAAAGAATTGTGTGTACTGCTGAAGCAATACACTGCAGAATTGTGTGTGTGTGTGTGTGTGTGTGTGTGTTTGTTTGTTGGGAGCCACTGACTACCACTGACGCTCACTACCAGAGGGAGTGCAGCTGCAGTCAGCTGACAGCTCACCACACTCTGTTTACTGGAAGGAGAGAGAAAGAGAGAGGCGGGGGTTGGCTCAGATCAGGCAAATGTGCTCTTATCCTTATCCAAAAGTGACCATAGAGCAGCTTCTAACAGATGAGAGGAGCGATGCGACTGTCAGTGCAGAGCATGTGTCATGAATATGCCTGAGAAACTAAGGAGGAGGGGGCGAGGTTTGACAGGGAGTAGGTGAGACTGACAGAGCGGGAAGAAATGCTGAGTGTGTTGTGTCAGAGTGAGAAGGAGAATGCGAGCGGCACAGTGCAGTTGGCGTTCGAGCCGATGTATTCTGGCAGCAGCTGTGTAAGAGCAGGCAAACAGTGGGGGTGACCGGGGCCAGCGGACAAGCAGAGACACTGCAGATGTTCTCTACCTCTCTTTCTCCTCTTTCTGCTCTTCTTCCATTCCTCTTCCTGCGATGCCTCTGTCCAGCGTTGCCACAGCAGGATGTATTTTTAGCCCGTGCTGAAGTGAGAGAAGTGTCCTGTCTCTCCTCCACCGCCGGCGTTGTGCCTCTCATTTCTTCATGCTCACCTGTTTACTTGTCTGTATTCCTTTTTTCTCTCTCTCTGCTTGACCTTCTCTAACCTGTGGACTGCAGTTTTCCAGGGATATCACTGCTCTGGTAAGAAGGGAAACTATGCTAACTACTCACTTTGCGTTGAATGTCCCTGTATCATTCACAGTGCTTGTGACATATTGCATCATCATTAAAACTTGGACTCCCACATCTAGGAGTTGTCAAACCCGTAAAACCCAATGTACACTACCCTTACAGTAGCATGCCTTCTGTGTATTAGTGTGTGCATGGTTATGAATAACAGGTGTATAGTAAGACAGAAAAATGAGAGCTTTGTTTTTCAGCAGAAAGGGAAGCAGAACTCTTTTGAACTCTTAAGTTTCACATCCAGGAAGCTCTTTGCTTTTTTTCCTGCATGACTTATGCAAATCTAGTGGGAGGATCCAAGCAGCAGACGCGCTGTTGCTGTTAGTACAAACGTAACCCGACACTTCAGGTGCAGAGTGCTATCGATTAAAGTCCCACACAAATACTCTCTCCCTTTCATTTCTTCAAGAGCTCGCGCGCTGCAAAGATGAGGAATTAGACCATGTTCACTACGGGATCAGGAGTTTTCTCTGAGGCTGTTACACTGGACCATAGCAATCTCTCCCTGGAGAGTGAGTGAGGTTATTACCGGTGGGGGTTAAGTGTTTTTTAATTGGGTTTCGATTAAGGAAAGTGATTTGCTCAGTTGTTAGTGTGACAGTGGAGTTTCGGAGCCATGCTGACTGAGGTAGCGCTAGTTGCCAACAGCAGACAGAGGCGTCCCCCGGTCACCCTCTCCTCGTGCCTCAGGGCCCGCTCTCCCGGGCCACAGGTGGGTAAGCCTCTGCCAGCTTAATCCTCACCCCAGGTCCTGCAGCTTCATTCTGGACCCGCCAGCCGTCCCTCTCTGCTCCTTACCCTCTCTGCCTTTCCCTTTTTTCCCCACTGTTCCACATCTGTTGCTTTTCTGGGTTGTTGATTTGAATCGGTCACACAGCATAACTATGTTTGCGATCTGCAAGGACAGAATTGAGAAACTGTTTAAGAGAGGGAGGGATGGTTGTGTTTGGTTTAGAGCAATATACTTGAACATTATCTCTTAGTGTGCTGCTGGTTTATTTCAACAGACAGGCTGCATCCAGTTTTCCATCTGTCATTTACAGCTCTTCTAGGGAATTCAGTGACAGTGTTTGTCTTCTTGATAATCTCATCACCTCACATAGAGCCTTTTGTCTATGAATGACACTACAGCATTTCCACTCTTACTCTGCTTCTGATCACAAGCAACCACATCGCCATGCTAATTTTGAGTTATGCTTGACAAATGAAGTAATGAGGTGACAGTGGTCAACATTCATAACTCACAGACTTCCTTGAGTTGTTTCTTTTTATGGCAGAAGTCTGACAGAGCTTCACGACAGCTAGATAATCCTTCCTTACAGTATAACGTACATGTCACTTAGGGATGCATTGCTAATCTGATGTGATCTATTTTAGTGCTCCAGCCTCTCAACATAACGTCCTATAATCTCTTGCAGGCCTACTCCCAAGACGCATACCTCAAAGGAAATGAAGCATACAGTGGAAATGCCCGGAACATCCCCGAGCCCCCTCCCATATGCTACCCTCGGATAGAAGCTAAGGCTGTGGGCATGGCTCAGACGCTGGAGCCCGCCACAGCCGGCGAGAACCCTCGAGGGCCAGCTCAGGGGCCGGGGAGACGAGGGGGGGCCACAGACGTGAGCTACCGCGTAGAAATCCCTGTTCTGCCATCTCCTTCCCCCCAACAGACTTCAAAGACCCAGACAGTTGTGTGTGTGTGTAGCGAGAGTGTGAGGACAGTGGTGGTGCCCCCAGACCCAGTGGACAGGGGGTCCCGTTCAGCTCGGGCAGGACCCACCCACAGGACAGAGGAGAACCGGTACGGTCCGCCAACAGACCCGGGCTCAGCCAGACCCAGACCACCCATAGCCTCAGTACCTCCAGGTGGGGCACAGCTGCAGTACACCCCTTCCTCAAGCTCCAGACCTGGCCAGATCTACCCCGACACCCTATCGCCATCCTTACGAGGACCTCTCACGCCTGCCTCACCGGACACCTTTTCGTCTGCCGTCTCGCCCAATAACAACCACTACTCACCCTCCCCCACAGCTCCCTCCACCTCCTCACACCAGAACATCGACTGGAGGAACTACACCACCTATAAGGATTATATTGACACCAAGCGACTGCACAATTATGGCTGCCGCACTATCCAGGAGCGCTTAGACAGCCTGCGTGCTGCCGCCAATTCTAGCTCTGCCTATTCCCAGAAACGTACACCCCCTGCACCCAGCACCAGCCAGAGAGGGCTAGCGCTGGGCTCCCTGGTCAGACGGAGGAGCACATCCCATGATCGAGGGGGTGTGGGTTGCCAAGGGCCTCCAGTGATCACTCCATTACGCAGCGCCTCCCAGGAGAGGCTGGGAGGAGGAGCAGAGAGGACAGTACCAAGCAGGAACTGGCCTCGGAGTGCTTCCCAGGACACGCTGCCCTCCTCCACCCCCACAGGAGTTGTCAAACCCCGGGCGCGGTCCTGTGACTACCTGGGCCTGCAGCCTGGAGAGCCAGGGGGGCTTGTGTTTGGGGACAGGGCAGGGTACAGCCAGCCAGAGCTGGAAGACAGGCTGCTGCTGTGCCGGGGAGAGGAAGCTAGAGCCAGCAGGCAGGGAGCAGGGCCGAGAGCTTTACCTCAGCCTCACAGGACTGTTTCTGTGCAGGAGGCAGAAGGGCGAGGGGGTGGATTGTCCAACTCTCCCCTAAGTGCTCCCATGTTTACTAAAGGTACGACGGATTCTGTACTACCCTCTAGGACAGACAGTCTCATTATTAGACCCTCGCGTCTGCCTGTCAAAAACTCAGACCCATCACCTGCCTTATCCTCCACTAACACCACAGACCCACTCAAAGACCAAAGAGCTGTTGTCACGGACAACCATCTAGGCTACCTATCGCCCCTGCAGCACCTGCAGTTCAGGGGGCGGGCCGACAGTCTCAAGATGGAGAGCAGGCAGGATGCTGGGCTGATAGCCAGGTCCTCTTCTTGCTCTGGCCCTTCCTCTAAACTGCCCATTCAGAGACAGCTGCAGAGTGGCGCTCTCTCCTCTACAGTTAGCTCCTCCCCCACTAATGGAGAGGTGAACCTCAGGCCAAAGGTCAAAGAAAACTCTGCCACCAGTTCCACTAACTCCCCCCTGCGGTCCAACGGGGGTCCCACGGAGGGCGTAGAGGGACCTGATGCTACAGTAGTGGTCCTAAGGAGGGACAAAAACTCCGGACCCTATCCTATTCGGCATCCGTCCTACATACTGGCCGTTAATGACAACGACGGAGCACAGACTCGCTCCAAGTCACCTCCGTTGGTGAAGACAGGCTCTGCAGAGGGAGGGCTGTGCTGGCTGCCTAATGACACTCCCAGGGAGGTGCACATCAGGAGGCTGGGAGACACACGCCAAATCTCTGGCTCCAACAACCTGGATGACTCTCTGGATTCAATCCCCTTCATAGGTAAGACTACTGCACTGTTGCCTATACCCCCTTCTCTCCCCTTGTTTGCCCTTCATGTTACTATGGCAACAAAAAAGGGGTCCTGGGAAAAAGTGGCATGGCATTGTGTCTGTGTGAGTGAAAAGTGTGTTTGTATGAGTTGTACAGATCAAACCATGCTTTCCGCTGAGACATCAAGGTGATGATTTTGCAACTAATTCACACATCTTTTATAATACTTTTATAATATTATAATATCTGAATGTTCTGACATTGATTTGCACCATAGTTGTGTATTATATCCCTTGGCTAGAGGGGATTTCTATTTTGAAAGGGTATCAGGAGTTTCACATGCTCTTATTACCCATAACCTTCACATGAGAGAGGGATGGAGAACTGAGGAACTGCGATTTAGAAGTAAAGGGAGTGTCATCCTCTGCATCCAAGTCCTTGCAGGTGGAATCTGTCATGCAGAAAATGTTGAGGTGGCAATCCTGTTACGTAAAGCAATATTTCCCACTTGTAGGTGTAGTTATATAGTTGTATATTACAATGTCCGAGAGCTTAATTTACTGAAAACTCACAAACTTTCTTCAAAGCATTAGTTAGAACAATGTTGCATAGAAGAAGGAGGAACTATTTCACTTAGTGCATTGCCAGTGAAAGTGCATGCCATGAAGGCAACAGCGGCACGATTCACACACTTATTGCCACAACATAACCTGTTATGTAAGTATGGCATGGTAAAGGACAGTTTCCTTGAGTGAAATTGCCACAGTTATTACCCTGAGTGCTTGTGGCATTTTGAACCAAAGATGACATCATGTCAGGTGGAGGATTATGTGATAATGTGGCACTGTACTGCAGACGACCATGACGGATTCACCTTTTGGCAGAAACATATAGTCATTATGTGCACATACATACTCACACACACTCTCTTTATTTCTCCCTCTTTTTCGGTCGCTCTCCAGCTCTGTACACACCCCACCCACTCCCTTAAATGTCTCATGTATCCCCCAGTGTTGTACAGCAAGGGAAACCTAAGAACATCTCCGTCTTAATGGGCTCTGACATTACAGAGAAATGGGAACATTCCTACAGCGATCTGCTTCAATTAGATTTTGTAGTGCTGTTCCAAAAAACAGTATGAGTCTGGCAAATATTTTGAACAGGAAAGAGAACATGACTTGTGCCACAGTACCAAAGCACACTCTCACATGTCTGCTCTGAGCAGAAGTGTCAGAGAAGTGTCAGAATGGAATGGAGATCCAGATTTACTTGTTGCAGTGTTTCAAAGACTTCTAATTGGACTTCATTTTCATTTCTTTCATCACTGAAAACGTTGTTGCAGGTGTCCCAGAACAGGCTTGAACGTGAACTGTCTCATTACCAACCAATGAGAGTAGCTGTTTTGTTTCTTAGTGTCCCAGAGTCAGTCATTTCCTCTTCCATTACCTTTCCCCTGTATGCAGGCAATCGCTTTTTTCTTTTTCTTCTTAGTGCTTGCCATAGTTCTCTGTATTTAACACCAACAGTGAAGAATATGAAGGGATAGTTTAAAACAGTCCATCATTTTTCATATTGACTGTGTGCTGCCTCAGATTTAAATCCTTGGCCACACCTTACGTGCTGTGGATTTGATTCCTCTGTGACTAACTAATACATGTTCTGTTAAAGGGTCCTGATGTCTGAAACTGACAAACCCTGAAAAAATGAATTATAATTCTATGTGCCGCTGTTTTCCTAAAAATAGATTTGGAGATATACAAACAAATGATTAGCTGAAATAGACAGCATCTGCCTGGATTGGCAGAAATGAGGTTTGCAGTGTCATGGGAGCAATCTGGGAGGTTTAAGGGGGGGAAGCAGAAATTAAACTGCAGTAATGTGCGCACTAAAAAGCAGAGCAGATGTTTCATATTAAGTTGTGGTGTTGAAATGTGAAAGGTTTTGGCTTTTGTTTGGGCATTCAGAGGAATTTAATCGTTTAGATCTCTGTTTTGTGTTTTTCTCTTTTTTTCCTTGTAATGATATTTTTGGCAATACATGCATTGTGTGTTATTCCCAAACTTGACAGTTAACAGTGAAATACACGTTGCCTAAGAGGACATGGCGATGCTGATCATCAAGAGCTGAAACTATCTCACTATAAATGTCATGGCATAATCATTTAGTTGCCCATAGGGGTTTTGTCATCTGAACTGACATCACAAGACATTGAGTAAGTAGTGTTGTGTGCAACAATCAACATAACTATGTACACATCCTGTCTCAGCTACTGGCTTGACTGACATCCAACCCAAACCATAATCTTGACCCTAATTGTAAACCTAGCTCAGTTTGATTTTCAGGTGTTTTAGAGTACAGTGTTGGTGCATTTACTTTCATTGCATATCTGTACATCCCTTGTCTGTTCCCGATTAAAAATACAGTAAGCAGAAGCAGACAGACTACAGAGAGCCAGGCTTCAATTTTGGATGCAATTCATTGTTTTTGTCAAAGGTACTTCTCTCATTTGTTTAAAGGGCTTGCCATCTTGTTGATATTGCAAGATAGCAGTGGTAGTGACGCAGGCTTGTCTGTGATGCTAGCTCACCTTCCCTCCTGTGTGTATTTGGTTATCAGAGTGAAAACGCCTATCAACTGCCTGACCGTGTCACAGTCTGCATTACTTTGTTGGACTATGTGTCATCATGATGACATTTTATTGCTGTCTGGCTTCGCAGGAATGAATTAGGCATTATCGTCGTCATTATGTGACTTTGTGCCAAAGCTGTAGTTGTGAACAGAGGTAAACTGGCAAACTATCATCGTCTTTTGAAAACAGCGTTGTAACCAAATTCTTCTGTTTTCATCCCCAGATGAACCGTCCAGTCCCAGTATTGACCACGACATCACCCACATTCCTGCCTCTGCTTTGATATCTGGAACACCCATCATCACCACCACCAACCCACCCAGCCCCACCTCACCCATTCCTCTCATTCGACGCCAGTTGTCACATGACCAAGGTACTCACGCGTTAAGAAATTGGGCTGATGTTCATTTCCAATTGCAAGGACGAGGACAGTTGCTAATAACTATCTGACCCTCTCTTAATAGATTCTCTCCGTCTCACAATTATCGAGTCAGATTCTGGTACCAAAACAGAGCGGTCCAAGTCCTATGATGAGGGTCTGGATAACTACCGGGAAGAAGGCAGAGGGTGAGTTCTGCCCACAGGAGTCACACAACAACAACGACACAACAAAAACCTGTCAATCTGCCAATTTGGGGGGAAAGTTCATTCTTCAGTGTCTCTTAAATGTAGATAGTCTTGGCTGTAAAAAAGCATTTTCATTTTGTTAATGAAAGAACTTAGGTAGCATACTATCCCTTAAAAAGTACCACAATAAGTTATCACTTTGTGCTATTACTTATTTAGTCTCTGTTTCAGATGGTCTCTTTTGGTACAAAATTAAACTGCACTGTTGTTTTTCTCATCTCAGAACAAATTGATACCATATTCTTTTCTCTCCCGTTTAGGAGGTCCATACTACCTGGTCTTAAGAAGGTGAGTCCAGTCTGCATCATATGAAACACAAGTTGGTTTGCCAGCTCAGTATCGCCAACGCTTACCTGCCACGTCATTGGTTTATCAGCATTTCATGCCCGGAGTTTGCCAGCTCATTGGTTCACACCCAGAAGATAAGGGTCTATCCTCTGAAAGGCGTCTATTGAAGAAGGCTGTATTATGGAAAGTAGGAACGACTGTAGGAGAAATAACTTGGCTAATAACTGAAGGCGTTTTAGTAAATACTGATTCAAAGGATGCAGTAAGTGCCTGGTGGCTGGTGTGGTTAAAACCCCAGCCACTGGAGTCACATGTGCCCCATTAGCTTGTTTCTCTCACAGCTTTCCTACTGTTTCACTTTCCACGGAATTTCCGGTCTGGGTGTATGAACTGGAAACCTTCTGGTCACACGCATGTTTCTCTAACCTCCAGTTAAGTCATTTTCTTACTTGATCGCAGGCTGTGGACAGGTCGTCAGAAGATTCAGGGTCCAGGAGAGATTCTTCATCAGACATTTTCTGTGATGCCACCAAGGAAGGCTTGCTGCACTTCAAACAGCTCAACACAGAGAAGAGCAAGGTGTGTGCTGTCTCTACACACACACCTAGATTCCTCACATCTGTCATCTAATACATTCACATTCACATTGACATGTACACAGACGCATTATGACATTTATGAACAGTGAGATTGATAAAGGGTGCCCTTGTTTACAGAGTACATCCACTTACCTTTGTCTGACTGGTTTCTTTTGCCATTTTTCCACTGCATAGTACCGGTTCAACTCAACTCGACTCAACTTTTTGCGCCAAACCAGGTTGAGCAAGTGAAATGGATATCTTCTGTAATCTTTTGAGACACTATTTAATTGCATTTTGTTCGTAGTTTAGCTTATATTAAATTAAATGCCTCTCTTTAGTTTCTAGAAATAGATAAATAAACCAAATAGATAAATCTTCATTAATAAAGAAAAAAATCTGGCAGCGGTAAATTATTCTCCTGTATCTTCCAATTATATACTCCATTCCTATATATTGTGACAAAACAAAATCAACGTAACTTGAAGCAACGCGCAAGGAGATTGTTATTCAACAGCCTGGCTGTGACGACCAGCTACATTGAGGGGGTACTATCTGCAGTGGAAAGCAAAGTACCTGGTAGCAAAAGCGAGTAGAGTCGAGTCGAGTTGAACCAGTACCATGCGGTGAAAAAGCGGCATTAGATGCTGTACTGTAAGTTTCACTTTGAACTCTTAGCTCCCTCTAACCTCATTGTGTCTGACCCCTTCATATTGACCTCGAGGCAGTGATTACACCTCAAGATGGCAACCATAGACAGGCTCTTGGCGTGACTAACTCATTTCTTCCTCCCCGCCTTTCTTCTGCAGCGTGTTGGAGGGGGCATGCGCCCATGGAAACAGATGTACGCAGTGTTAAGAGGCCACTCTCTCTGCCTGTATAAAGACAAAAAGGAGGGCCAGGCCCATGCCAACTGTCAAGCAGTGGACGAGCCCCTGCCAATCAGCATTAAGGCCTGTCTGATTGACATCTCCTACAGTGATACGAAGCGTAAAAATGTGCTGCGGCTGACCACGTCAGACTGTGAATACCTGTTCCAGGCAGAGGACCGAGAGGACATGCTGGCCTGGATCAGAGTCATACAGGAGAACAGCAACCTGGATGAGGAGGTGAGCATCATGCACTCACACAGATGTCTCAATTTGCTGCTGAGGGCATTGCCAATGGGCATATAATGATGACATACATTGGGCTCTTCATGCTAGGTGCTGTAAGGTTCAACAACAGTGATGGAAAACTCTACATTTGCCCCTAGGTGTCCCCCATGAGAAATCTAAGCCCCTCTTTCCTCCTCCTCTTTTGTGTCATCTGTCTTCCTCTTTCAGAACGCAGACTTCACCAGTCGCGACCTCATCAGCCGGAAGATCAAGGAGTACAACACCCTAATGAGGTAGGCAGGGAGGAGGGAGAGAGGTCGGCCTTCACAGTGCTGTAGGGATAGATCTGACTGGATGCTTGTCAACAAAGCTCATTGTTTGTTTGCACTCGTGTCTGACCCAGTCCGACAGGCAGCAAGACAGAGCCATCGCCCAAACCATCACGCCAGTCCCTAAGCATCAGACAAACGCTGCTGGGAGGGAAAGGAGAGACCAAAGCACTGAGTCCACACTCACCCAAACCTGAGCAGGAGAGGAAGAACATGCACAAAGGTAGCAGAGGATACCTGTGATGTGTGAAACTCTTTCTCCCTGTGAAACACTGATATTTGAAGTATATGATACCGATTACTCAGATAGTATTTGAGTTGTTGTTATGGTATCTTGCACCCAGATGACACCAGCCCGCCAAAGGACAAGGGGACGTGGAGGAAAGGCATCCCAGGGCTGATGAGGAAACCCTTTGAGAAGAAGCCATCTCCCGGGGTCACGTTTGGAGTGAGACTGGATGACTGTCCTCCTGCACAGACCAACAGGGTAGGACTCAGAACCTCATGGGTTTGGTGCTAAAATGCAATAGTAAAACACCAACAAGAGGAAACGGTACATTTGTGCAGACGTATATGGGTCACATAACAAAACATTGGGCTCATGAAGACATGTTAAGCATTGCAGGGTTGATGTTTGACGTTTCCTTTATCAATTGTGATCGCTCTGTTATAGTTGTGTGTTATACTTTGCTCTTGAATAGGCCTTTCTTTTCACTTTCTTTTCCCTTCATCTATGTGTGTCGTAGTTTGTGCCTCTGATTGTGGAGGTGTGCTGCAAACTGGTGGAGGAGAGGGGGTTGGAGTACACGGGCATCTACAGGGTCCCGGGAAACAACGCCGCCATCTCCAACATGCAGGAGGAGCTCAATAACAAGGGCATGAATGACATCGATATCCAGGACGATGTGAGTGTTACGCCCTTGATCTTCAGTTGCTTTATTTTCACTTCATAACGTAGTCACACATTTTTCAGTGCTTCTGTTCATTTATTGGAGACACAGATAACTGCGTGCAGGATTGATGTTTTGGTGGTGCTTTGATGTAGATGTTTGCACACTGAATAACTAAGCTGTGTTCATGCCGATGTTTTGACTTTCTTCACGCAATTTACTTGTCAGTTACATTCTGTTTACCAGTCCATAAATTTGTTTTGTACATGTAAACTAAATTGTAGGCGTTTGATGTAGGATTAGGATCAAATAAAATAATCCAGAGCAACAATGGACATAAAAAATATCCCTGTGACCCAGAATCACCACGCAGGATTGAGAAATGTCCACTTCCTTCTCATTACCCGCATTATGGCCCATCTAACCCAAATCTCCTGTTTGACAGAAATGGAGGGACCTCAATGTGATCAGCAGTTTACTGAAGTCCTTCTTCCGTAAGCTTCCAGAGCCTCTGTTCACCAATGGTAAGTCATTTGGTTCCTTACATGATGGCAAAGTGTCCGTATGCCATCTAGTGGCCGACAGTGAACACATACTGCATGTTGCTTGGAGTCTATGTCCTCATTGTCCATTTCTGTCTGCAGATAGGTATGCAGACTTCATAGAGGCCAACAGAATTGAGGACCCAGTGGAGAGACTCAAAGTGATCAAGAGGCTGGTGGGTTCCTTTGACAATTCACTCCTGTGCTGGTCAACTTTTGTTTCCACCACTGTCGTATAATGTCAACGTGTTCTCGCTATTTCCTCACAGCTTCATGAGTTGCCAGATCATCATTATGAGACTCTCAAGTTCCTCTCAGCTCACCTGAAAGCTGTGGCTGACAACTCTGAGAAGAACAAGGTGTGTGACGTGGTGATTTTATGCCGTCATACTGAGGTTTTGATAAGAGTTCGGCAAATGTACAGTATACACTTTGATTGAGTACTGTTCTGTGTGTGTGTGTGTGTGTGTGTGTGTGTGTGTGTGTGTGTGTGTGTGTGTGTGTGTGTGTGTGTGTGTGTGTGTGCGCGCGCGCGTGCGCGTGTGTGTGTGTGTGTGTGTGTGTGTGTGTGTGGGAGTGTGGGGGGGAGGG
>CABFOS010027116.1:0-10102 GCA_900660315.1 Diretmoides pauciradiatus
CTGAGTGACAGACAGGGTAATAACAGACGCGCTCGCGTATCACCGCGAGTATCCACTGAAATAACAGAGTCTGACTTCCTTCTTTGTCTTTGATTGAATATTTATTTCTCACCGTTAACGTGGTACATACAATATAATCCATAACCATTGTCCATAAATCTCCACCTGTTCTCTGTGACGGTGCGTCATCGGAACAGAACACCGGCAGCATCAGACAGCGCTTCAGTAGCCGTGATTGACAGCTTGTTGACCCGACGACCCGACGACCTATGAGCTCGGGCAAGACCGTGAACGATGATTGGTCGGTTCAAACTTGTAGTGTGGCAGTCTGCCGACCAAGACACGGCACGAATCTACGGCGCTATGATCGTCTAATCTGACAATGGGGACCATCGTGAACGACAACAAAAATCGTGTAGTCTGAACCCGGCATAAGTCCCTGCGACATACTAGCGTCATGTCCAGGGGGTGTACTGTACTTGTACATCAAGCTGCCTCATCTAAGGAAACAGGAATCAGGCTCCTGGCCCATGGACCGCACGGTTCTTAAAAGCGTACTTATTTCTGCACCTGTGGTTGCCTTTGAAAAGACAAACAATACGACCAAATAGTGATCTCAAGAATAGTAGTGCTTTTTCCCTAATACTACCTACAGTAGTATGTCTGTCCTGGGTGCCATCTGGATTTTCCCTATAAACGGGAATGTCGCTAACTGAGTAGCTGAGTAGCTGAGTGGTTGAGTAGCTGAGTGATGAAGTTACACCATTAGTCGACTTGTTTGCACACGTGATGAAATGCATTCAAGTGACTGCAGAGAAAATCAAACATGGAGGTGGACTGTTGCCGCCGGCCGGGGGAGACGCTGCGGGAAAGCAGCGGTCGACACCAGGTCATTTATATTTAATACAGTGATGTGTGAATAAAGCCATGAACTCTCCATCCTGCCTGTGTGTCTGTCTGTCCCGGCCCTGAGTTTAGCAACGCTACACCCCTAGCATGTATATTATATTGTACATGAGGGAGAGACTGTAGTAGTAGTACTGGAGTCTGGTCGAGACCGAGTTTTGATGGTCTTGGTCTCGTCTCGGACTCATAGTTAACATGAGTCTGACTTGAATCGGTCTCGGGAGTGAATATGACTCGATTGGGAAATAAAATTCCAGTGTTTGGCGGAGGGTTACAGCATCGGTCAAGAGGGAAGGAGAGGCACATTATTGTTTTTATAATTATAATCTCTTCTAAGAAAGTGACCAGCAGCAAATTATACCATTTTCAAAGTTGATAAATTTATGCAATATCATCTAGCTGCAGCCCCAGAGAGGCCGGAAATAAAGAACTTTTATTTATTTTATTTGAACGTTTTTCAAAATAATAATAATAAAACAGCTGTCAGTCAATTTTTCAACATTTCTCCAGGACTATAAATAAACAAGCAGCCTGCAATTAATTTAGTCCTTAAAACATGCTAATTTGGTTGAAATTTCTTTAGAAACATCACTTCTATTTTAGGCAATAAACAAAAATATGCTATTTTAGTCAATAAATACAATCTGAAATCTAAAATACGATCTGGACTTGGACTCGACCAAGGCGGTCTCGACTACAGCCCTGGGTCCAGCCACATGCTACAGTAGGTTTTGACCTAGTCTTGTTTTATTGTGGGCCTCTGTGTGTTTTTGAGACTGACGTTGCTTTAGGACATGTAGTTTTAGTTGTGTTTAGAAAGTAGGTGAGTTAACTCAATGACAGACGTGGAGACTGCAGACTCAGTTACTCATTCAGAGGAAAAACCAATGAGACAATATGACTCGCGCTCTGTCAAGGAGTTTCACAACTCTTGGCTCAGGTCAGTGAAAGTTTACCTTCTTGAGACTGTACCTGAAAAAAATGTTGATATTTTCTCTCCCCCAGACGAATATTGTCTGTTCTTATTAGACTCTCTGATACAACCAAACAAGCTGAAGCTTCAGTGCACACAGACTTTTTTTGCCCGATTACACTTTCTTTCCTTTTTTAGAACATGTTACTGGATAACACAGCCAATGAGCAATATTGCTGCATTGTAGCAAAGGCACACTGCAGGCCAAGAGACCTTGGGTCAGGATGTGTCACAAAGGAAGGGATGTAGGATGAAGCAATCCAGCCTGGTAGCATACAATGCAAAATGCAGTGTAGAGGCCAGCAAAATCTTCTTGTGGTCTTGTGTGATTACACTAATTATACTAATGTCTCAAAATTAGTATAGTAGTAATTAATTTTTGTTAAAACCATAGACTGTAAAAAATATGGACATAGTCTCTGAGACGTCACCCATAGGTTTCTGAAGAGCCATTGTGAAGCTCAGTGGGTGGCTCCGGCCGTCGCCATCATCTGACTCCGCCTAACTCCTGGCTAATCTAAAAATGGGCAAAGAGGTGGCGCATGGGTGGAGCTGTGCATGTGCCATGTGACGGCACCCACCTGTCACTCAAAGTGGCCACGCCCTTAATAATGCATACATTTAAGCCTTAATATAATTATACAGGTGAGTTGTATAAAAATTCACAACCTGTACAGTTGTCATGAACGGGGAAATTAGATGTACAGTAGCGATCAAAAACGTTTTTTGTACCAGGCTGTAAACATTTATTTCTGCTGTAAAGTTGGGCATTTTAACATGGGGCTCTATGGGGATTGACTCGCTTTTGCAACCAGCCTCAAGTGGCCATTTGAAGAACTGCAGTTTGCTACACAGCACCATAGGGCCAAATCCTTTTCAGCTGCCTATGACTGTGCCAATACCAGCAACATGTCTGGTTGGACATAAAGCATTTGCTGTGTGCACCTTTTGCACAAATTTGATATGTGAAGAATGGATCACAAATGAACCTTGATGACCATGATACCTTTACAAAAAACACTCCTAGCAGTAGGCCACCAGAGTCAGTATGCAGGACCACATCAGCAACATCAATAGTATGTGAAGCACATTTGAGAATGATAGGAGCTGTCTTTGTCGGTAGTTGTCTCTGCAAAATATTACAGGGAGGGAAAGGTACAGTAAGGAAAATGATATACTCTCCATGAATCCAAACTGCAGCATGCGAGAGAGACATTTTTCACCAGCGCTGAAATCAATTCCACCGGCCTGGCTGCTCATAGGAACTTGAACTTGAAATAGTGTACTATAGGTCTTGGATTAGTGTTTTAATGAAAACACAATATAAGTTAAATATAAGTCTGCTTAGATAATAGGCTATTGTTATTATGATAAAAACATCTACTAGACTACCTCCGTTGCTCATATATTATTCCAAGCCACACCAATTTGCTTAGAATGCACGTCAAATTATTGATTATTCAGGGAATGTTACATATAAGAAGGCTTATATCATTATGCAAGATTTATGCCAACAACCCCGAGGGGCTTGTACAGTATGGGTCAACTAGCAAATAGCATTCAAAATAACAACATCTATCTATCGATGGCTAGTCAGAAAAACAGATGAATATGGGCATATAGATCTGTAGAATTAAGTTTTAATATCCTGGATGTATTTCTAAAAAGTAATGAATGGTACTATAATGGGGATGTTGCTTTGCATGTCAAACTAATCTACCATCTATATCCTCATACAGCTCATTGGGGATCTTTGATAAATGATGCTGTGCATGATGTTTTCCAAGCACTAGGTAATTTGAAATGCAGTTCATCAAACAACTTCTGACGTGTGCTATTTGAATTCTGAATTTGGTCTACACTGATGTGCTCTTGCGCAGCGACTACAGCAGCCAACCGCAAGTCTTACTGCTCCCTTTCAACATTTCTTCAATGAACTGGGACTTGTCACTGGTCCACACATGACAAGAATACTAGAATGCTTTAATGAGCCTGGGTCCCTTGACATGAGATTACATTTTTCATTTGGGTCCTGGCTTGAGTGACATGCTCCCATTCGTAACATTTTTTTATCTATCTACAGTATAGGCGTTGTATTCGGATGGATTGTAGGCAACAGCTTATTCAATTTGTATTGCATGCTACATTCCATCTATTGACAAAAGGTTCAATAATATCACCATGAAGGCCACGCAATTGGCCTTGGTCCTTCAAGATGGCAAGGATATAAAACAGACACAAGATTAAGTGCAGAGGACCATATTACGATGCATACAGTTTCATAAGGGCCTGAAAAATGTAATATTTATTAGAGCATGTGTGCTGAATGTATCTGTATCTCACTTACTTTACACATACTAGCTTAACTAGGCAAAAATAATGACAATTGAAAATGTAAAATATGGTATATAATGCTATATACTGCATCATAGAGCAATTGTTTCAACTCCTTGTGACGCCATCCTTGTGAATACTCACACCTGCAAATGTTTTAGTATAATGACTCTGTGTTATCATTATACTACATATAACTACATCATTATACATTATCTATCAATGTACGTTAAACCAGTGTCCAAAGTGTTTCGGCTACATGGCCTTCACTAGAGTATAGTCAAAGCTCATATGGTGGAAACGCATTGTACGCAGTTTTGAACTTACAACTATGACTAGCCAAACAGAATGAAGACCTTTGAACAGATTGTTAGAGTGCTTTGGCTCTCTTCAAACATTTAATCATGTCGGAATACTTCACAGACCGTCTCTACAAAGACTAAACCCTCTGTTAATTTTAAATGCGTGCTAGGGGGATGAGCCTTACCTTCGGTCGGGCAGAATGGGAACCCTCCAGCCTTTGATGAAGCTGAGGTTGCTGTCAGAAAGTTCCACCAGCAGGGGAAGTTTGGGCACCCAGACTGTGAGCTCCAGCGGTGCACTCAGGTGCTCGTAGCTGAAGATGACCCGCGCGTTCATGGAGCCACGCGTCTCCTTCCCATTGACGAACACATAGTCACAATTCATGGACACCTGGGACAGATCAGGGTCAAAAGTCAGAGACCATCTATATGGTAATAGTCACGTCAGTGGCATTTGGCATGTGATGATATACAGTATGGATGCGGTTAACAGCGCTGCAATTCATTATGTAGGATTTCATGGTCAACTCCTTCAGCAGAGCAAGTGCAAAGAATTAGGTCTTAGGTATTGTACTGTGCTATGAACCTTTATGTCACAATATAGTACCTTTGCTAATGCTCTAATTTTGTTGTACAAGAGGCTGTATGTTGGCATTTAGCAATATCTAGGAGATACTGCACTTACTGGGGGGATTTCATCATCTTGAATCTAATTTGCATCTGTGAAAATAGTGGCCCTAAGTAGCGTACTGTTAAGTGTGTACAAATCAAGCATGCTTACCACATCCCAATCCCACCCCCTCTGTCACCCATGCTATTGTTGGCATAATGATATATGTACAATTACATGGACACTTAATATACCAACAAAAGCTTTTAGGCAAACAAATAATTCACATGTGAAAGCTGAAAGCAGTGTGGCATTTCACATGAACTCTGGTTAATAACATATTCATGAGACCTAAGCACTTCAAAACAGCTACATGGCACATTAATGAACACCGCTTCACACCTTATATTTTTCATAAGCTATTAATGTAATATGTACAGTATGCCAATTGAGACATATAGTATGACGTATCAAGCTTTCTGACATTTCAAAATAAAAGACCTTGCCATTTTAGCTGAAAAGGATGCCTTATCTTTTTCAACTAGTCAAAACCTCTAGCTCCAGCTCAATTATCATAAATACTTGTCCCCCTCTAATACTAAATTATTAACTGCAATGGATCTGGAGGGTTTTGCTTTTGGACTCCCATCGGAGATTTATCTAGTTGTGGTAGGTAGCTGGCATTGTAATCAGAGGATCTAATCTCCCGCAAATGGAGGTCGGGCTGGCCAGTCTTCTCAGGGTTGGGGATTTATCATAACTGGGAGGTCTGGGTAATAAAATTCCCCTTCCATGCAGACAGGCCAGAGTGGGTGGGGTGGTTGGAAGGACTTCTTAAGATGACAGCCTTTCCCTCTGGTTTAGCTAATGCAATTTCAGAGGGTTTGACCTCAGAAGTTTTTTTCCGTTAGTCTGCCTTTGTGTGGAAATACACTGTTATTGGTCTGGCTGGGATTCGTGGTTTATCTGTATGAACTGAGATACATAATTATAATTTAAAAAAAGTTTTTTATCAACCCACTGACCCAGCCACCTTGATTGATCCTAGCTTGCTGTCTATAGAGTTGGGAGCATCTGCCTGCCATTTAATCATCCCATTTTACCCTAAAGCCACACACAAACACACAATGTCTCCAGTAAGCTCTGCTTCAACTCCTGTGGCTATTGCTGCTGATAAACTTGGCCGGCTAATTGCAAGTCAAAAGCTGTTAGCAACTATGGGTATCAGTGGCCCTGTGGGGGTTTGCTGTGGAGGGCTTTCAAGCACTGAGCCGCCAGATGCCGTCACACTACCGCTAATGCACTGTGGCATCTTCCATGGTGCCAGAAGATTGCTTGGGTGAAGTGAAGATCATCAGGACAGGGGTGGGCACCGCCCGCTTTGTGTAGCACACTAGTCACATGATCAAGCTTGAAATACTGGCTGGGTTAAACAAAGCTGAGGACATGTAGTTGGGTGGGGCAGAGTGGTCAGAAGAAAGACCGACTGCTAGAGGCATGACCAAGATGCATTACAATAAAGAAATGCAAAGAATGAGATAACAATAAGGTGACATGAAATACTAATTCAGCAATATATAATTCACAAATCCATAAATAAATTATAAGTCTGTCTGAATGATTCAGGAATAGTGCAGAGAGGAAATATACAATGAAACATATATCGGCAATCTTTTTGTTTTGTTTTGTTGATTTTGATGTCTGAAGGTTTTCCCTGGCTTCAGCAGAGGGTTAGATGGTAAAGTTTCCAGTTGCATGGGCATTGTGTGCAGACAGATAACTAAAGATGCTCTGACAGCACAAAACACCTAAGACTACCGCAATCCAATCAGAAGCGTTATGCATGGGAGAAAACTGATAAGAAACTCAGAAACCAGATGAACCAGAGAAAGGATTCAAAGTATTGTGCATGTCGGGGGTTGCAGTTTTCATTTCGGTGGTCAGAACACCGAAACACACTTTAAAATACCAGGTAATTTTGTTAGACATCGCATCTATCCAAATTACACAAACATGACTTCTGTTCCATTTCTGCGGGCTACGGTACATTCCAATACTCTCACACTTACAGCACAGTTTAGATGTGATATACAGGTATAAGTATATCATGAACACTGCATGGAAGCTGACATATGGCTAGAGTAATTGGGAACGTGCCGTATGAGGCTTTTCTTCACGTGATGAATACGTTTTTAAGCTGGCAGCGAGAGAAGTGCAACCAGTGAGTTCATTTAACTCTGTTAGCTAAATGAGCCAATCCCCATTAGCCTGTTGTTGTTAAGATTAATGATGTTGAAACTGAAAATTGTCTGTGCTTCTTGAAAGCTAGTACTTTTGGAAATGTTGTGAGTCTAACTCAACAAAGCATCTGTTGTAGGAGGTGCCCACTGGTGTAGTGGAGCGTATAACAAAAGTACAAAAGGTAACAAAAATGAAAAAACAAATCTGTTATTGTTCATTATCAAAATACAGCAGCAACTGGGGAAAGATCACTTGGGTAGCAGAACTTTTCCTTGCATTTAATTCATATTGTCTGTTACCGAGGACTTCAATCGATCTTTGATAACATTTATGAGCTGAACTACAGAACTGCTAACACACATCCCACAACACGAGCCATTCTTGATGTGATTAGCATTAGCTGGCTTCTACCCAAATCCCCCTTTATTCTCTAAATTTGGAGTTGTGTTAAAGGTGAATGAGTCACATATGTGGAACGGAGGCATGGAGGAAAGAGCCCTGCTTCAGCCAAGCATGTGGGCAGGATGACCCCAGGCATGGAATGCGGCGCTCCAACACAAGGCCTTATCTCTGTCTTCACATGGGTGATGTGAGTCACACTGCCGCAGGGACAGGATGATCAACCCGGGGATGGGGACGGTCTCCTGCACCTCTAGATCAGCCTACAAGGTCCCACACACCCCCTTCCCCTCGTTCTCTCTTTCTCCCTGACTGCTTGCATCCTTCCTCTCCGCCTACTATGTGCACCTACACACACACACACACGATTATGTGCCATATGCTCTTGACATACTGTATGCTGCGGCTTATTTATTTGCAAAGGTGGGAGAAGAAACAAACAAATAAATAAATATGAGCTTCCCTGAAGAAAAACTGTGTGTGAAAGTGTCAACCACCTCTGAAGTTGGGGACAAATTATGATAGCACTGGCTTGGCAAATCTCCTCAATGCTATGGTGAAAATAAAGCTTTATTCAGGGGAGAGAGTTTGAAAGAAATCTGACTTCAAATGCTGTTTGATTCCCAGTCTCAAGCTGTTAGCAGATGACATGACTAGGTGCTCCAGAGCATTTTGCTTTATTTGGCCCAAGCCGAGCTTGTTATCAGTGGTGCTCAGAAAAAAACACGGAAAAAAACAAGCATGTCGCAACTAAAACATAAAAATCTGATTAGAATAGATCTGCATGACTGCTAGCATGTGAATAATGTGCTCTGTAAAAACTAAATGTAATGGGAGTGCTCAACCTTTATCAGGCCCACGGTGAATCTTATTTCTGTATTCTGGGGGACATTTTATTGAACTGTCACGAATCGTGTATTTCCAGGACTTGAAGAGCTCATCTTGAATTAGCCTCGAAAGTTCAATGCCACGGGCACTGAAGCAAGCCAGCTCAATATCACATGGCCCAACGCTTTGTCTTTAATGGCTGATGGAAAGTGATAAATGATGTGCTGGGGCTAACCATCCCATAACACCACCTGTTCCTTTCTATTGATAGTACAGTGCAATCCACCATAGTTGGACCCCCCCCCCAAAAGTAAGCCTACAGTAGAGGAAAATTCCCGTTGCTTCATTGATCTGAACTCTACTCTTGACGTTTTGATAATGAAAGTCCTTGCAGAGTCTCTTGAGTCAGGCCAATTTAACTACAGGATCAGGCCCATGGGCAATGAACTGTACATTGATGGACAGTGTGAGGTAGCAAACATTAACATGAGGGTTAGATTGATTCATCGATTTGCCGATATATTGGGTCAATATCGGCCTTTCAATAAAAATCAGATATTATTCAACAGCTTCAGGGACATCAGTCTGGAAAACCTGCAATGAAACCTGCGTCACGCTGACTTAAGATGCTGCTGACCCTCCTAAAATAACTTGGACATTAATTCTCGTTCTAGTGCCCATGATGGTTTAAATGCTGTTTCAGAGGCTTTTCCAACCTGAGAACAGTAACGTTCTGGGGAAAACACAGAATCCTTGTATTTTTTTGGGAATTGTTTCTAATGAACAAATTCAAATTTAAAGATGCTGATCTTTGGTGCAAAATATCAGCTATTGGCAACTTCAATCTAAAAATATTGGTGTAAGTATCGGCCTTCAAAAACCCAGTCAAACCCTAGCTATTTCCTACTTGGTAACTGCGGGCTGGCAAGCGTGTTGAACTCAAGGTTAATCCCACTCCAATCAAATGGCTGAGCAGCTCTTAAGAAGCCAACAAGCAGCATTTGGTTCCAGCATATCATCCTTGAAGGTTATCAATATCAGTATGCATCACCTGCATCTTCTAACCTCAAACCTTCCCGTAAGGTGCACAATCACAATTCTGTATTTCAGTTTGTGGGGTAACCCTGTGGAATGACTTAGATGAAGAAACAAAAATGAGCAAGAACATCGTACAGTTTAAAAATAGATATAAGAAAACACTCTTTGATAAGTATAAAAACGAGGAGCTCGAAAATTGTAATTAAATACTGTTTTGATTTTGTTACTCTTTAATATTGATATTTTGTTTTTTTCATTATATTAAATTAGGTTTGTAAGAGTTTTTTGTTACGTGTTTGATATTGTGAGGAAGGGGCAGGACAAGATAAGCATTTGCTTCCTTCTGCTCCTTCTTGAACTCATTTGTTTTATTATTTAACTGAAGACTGTCAGATTTTTATATTTTTATGTTTTGTGTTTTATACTTTTTATTCTAGTTTTATATGGTTGACTGTTAAAATAAATAAATAA
>CABFOS010027117.1:0-14608 GCA_900660315.1 Diretmoides pauciradiatus
GTGTTTGAGAGGCAGATGGGGGGGGCGGACGCAGAAAATAGACCAGACGCTGTAGATATTGCTTTCTCCATCAACCAGTACAACCCACAGAATGACAACAAGTTCAGGCAAGTTCTCTGGGTTTTGTTAAAAGTAATTCTGGGAAATGTAGGAAATCAGTAATATTATATATTGCTGTTCTTAACACCCGTTGTCTGGTAGGTCTGTCCTGGGAGAAATTCTCTGGTACACGGGAAGTGATGTGTTTTACATTTCCTGCAACCGCGGTTTGTTTGGAATAACTGGGTAGTTAGCATGAGCAGCGATAGCCACCATGGCTGAACAGACAAAGACAATATAATCAGACAGACAACTTAATCAACAGAGAATCCGCCGTGCTGCCCACACTGATTGATCGACATGTGATCTCAGCAGTAATTAACTGCTGGGCACCGAAGATGCTGCTTAAGGAGGATCTTGAGGATTACCAGGATTACACTGTAGTTTTACATATTGCTTTAGTTTCAACCTGCACTAGAATCAAAAATGGAACTAAAAACGATGGACAGCGAACGAATATACCCAATATCACCACTGCTACTAAAAACTATTGAAACACTGAATTGTATGATACAGAGTTTTAACGATTTTTATTTCAAAGGTGTTTGACTAACTACAATCTACTGGCCTTTCTGTTTTTTTCTGTTTTTTTTCTTTCAGATCAAAGAGCTCTTTCCCCAAGCAGACACCAGGGGAGAGTAGAGGAGTCTGATAGGGAGGAGAGGAGGGATGAGCGCAGGACCGACAGAGGGGAGGACAGACGGGATGACAGGACCCGCGACCGGGAACGAGACAGAGACAGGGAGCGGGAGAGAGAGAAGGAGAAGGACAGGGAACGAGAGCGGGAGAGGGAGCGGGAGAGGGAGCGGGAGAGAGAGAAGGAGAAGGAGGCTGAGAGGGAGCGGGTCCGGGAGAGAGAGAAGGAGAGAGAACGGGAGCGGGAGAGAGAGCGGGACAGGGAGAGAGAGAGGGAGCGGGAACGCGAGGAACGGGAGAGGGAGCGCGAGGAGCGAGACAGGGAGAGGAAGGAACGAGAGCGGGAGAGGGAGAGAGAGCGGGAGCAGCGCGATCGAGAGAGGCAGCGGGAGTGGGAGGAGAAAGAGAAAGGAAGAGATGACAGGCGGGAAAGGAGAGATGACACTCGGGATGAGCGGCCGGTTCGAGATGCCCACGAAGATCGCAAGACGAGGCATGTATCAGTATCGCCACTGACCATCTCCAAACCACATCCTCTACACACACGGCTGTTGGCTGTTCCACTTCCCTGACATAGACATTGAGCAGAAATGTTTAGTGTTGCCAACAGCATCAAACATCTTCACAGGTTTTATACTGTAGTAGTACCCATTCTATACATACATACATACATACATACATACATATCACCATACATCTATCACCATACATGTACCACAGCAGCCCATGCAAACTAAGTCATTCTGGATCAGCTTAAATGTCTAAAATGAAGAACCTAGAAGTACAATTTATTTTTATGATACTATTATGAAGTTGTGATAGTGTCACGTTATAGAGGAGTAGTGTCTTGCAGCAGTGTTAATTTCGTTAATGAAAACTATGACGAAAAATGTTCGTCAACGACCTTTTTTCCATGATTAAGACAAGACGTTGACGAGCAAAAAATAGAACTTTGATAATAAAAACTATGACGAAATGTATGTTTTGTTTTGGTTGACGAGACGAGACTAAATGTTAGTGGTGGCTATCGGACATTGAAAATGCAGGATATTTTCCCTCAATTTGTGTGTCTAGTCTGTCTGTCAAAAGCAATAAAGTTGGCGGTTTGTGGGTCAGGTCGTTGCTTTACGAATTTCAACACTTGATACTGTCACCTTGATTCCAATTTCCGATTCCTGTATTAACCTGATTGAATTTGTTTAAAGAGAGAACATTTTGACTAAAGTAATGACTAAAAGTTGACTTAAATGTAATGACTTTTCGTTGACTAAAACTACGAAGGATAAAAATGACTAAAATATGACTGAATCTATTAAGCATGTTCATCTAAAGACTAAGACTAAATCTAAAATAGCTGCCAAAATTAACAGTGTCTTACAGACCACTGTGCCATGGAAAAATGTATTTCAAGAGGGGATGGCCTTTGAATTTTGTGTCATTTTAAAAACGTTCCTTTTTTCGTTTTCTTATTTCCTTCCCTCTTTTCTCTCTTGTCCTTCTCTCTGCGTAGTCGTAAGAGGCACAGGGTGGAGAGCAGTCCCAGCCCGCGACCCTCACCCAAGCGGGTGGCGCGTGACCTCAGCCCAGGAGACAGTGACGGCTACAACAGTACGGAAGAGAAAAGTGAGCGCCTGATTGGCCGGGGGCAGGCCAAGCTCCACTCTCAGCCCCTCCTCCCCAGCCCAGTGTGTCCGCCTCCACCTGACAGTAGGGAAACTCTTTTTAAAGGGACACACGCCTGTGTAATGGGAAATGTACCACTGCAAAAGACTATTTAAAGTATTTAACATCTTATTTCTCTGTGGTATAACATCTAAAGTGCATGTTTTGTTTAACGTATTTGCTTGACAAACGCGACGTGGTAGCTTGCTTGTCGACAAGATATGGCAAAAGTTTGATATAAAAAATGACCACAAAAACTAAAAACTAATTGATCGGATAGGCCAAAAATAGTGGCCGGCGATCCCGGAGGCTTAGACGGTCGTCAGACCGATTGAGCCTCTGAGTTCCCAGATTGAAGGTTAAGGTTGAAGATTAAAATGAACACGCCCTAATGGAAAACATAAGCAAAGAAAATGGTGTAAAATGTGCAGATTGTTTCTCTATGTAGTTGTTTTGGTAAATCTTTGTCGTACCTGCTTTGATGCTTAAAAATTACTGTGTGTCCATGCGTGTAGATGGGGACAAACATCGTCTGCTGAGTCAGGTGGTCCGGCCCCAGGAGCCCTTGCTGCGCTCTCCACCCAGAGCAGCTCCGTCTGAGGACAAGCCCAGCCGCTGGAAGGATGAAGAGCGCCGAGTAGTGGACAAGGCAGTGGACAAGGTAGGGGACAAGGCAGGGGACAAGAGAGAGGGACGCAGCCGCCATGAAGACCCAGAGCCCCGTGGGGAACGAGGCAGAGGAGGCGACAGACGAGGGGAGCACCTCTCAGACAGTGCCCTGTCCGACTCCCGCAGCAGAGGCAGAGAACAGCGAGAGTCCAGTCCTCCTCCCCCTCCTCCACCACCACCACCTCCTCCTCCAGTCCTGGCTGCTACCAGTGAGGACAGAGATACCACTGGGTCCCAGTCTCATGAGGAGGGCAAGAAGAAGACAAAGTCCCAGAGAAAGGGCCTGAAGAAGGGACGCAAAGAGGAGGAGATTGTCAGTGGCGGCAGCCTGGCTGGAGCAGGGGACCGCTTCAACCCTGAGCCCCCATCCAGTGGTTCCACAGATGGGCCACCACCTCTGCATTCCACTCGGAAAGGAGCCAAGAAGAAGGCGCTGGACCGGAAGAGGAAACGGTCACGAGGAGGAGAATCGGACATGTCTGAGGAGGAGTCGTCCATCCAGCCCCTTGGTAAGAGGAAGCGTGGTCCCCGCACGCCACCGCCCTCAATGAGGCCAGACCATCGCGCTACTGGAAGCATCGCAGAGCCCTCACCACTGCCCAAAATAGACACCAACTTCAGTGACTGGTCAGACGAGGAGGTATTGGAACGAGGAGGAGAGCTGACAACAGCGCCCCCAGCCCCTGTCGAGAGAACTCCCGCTGAGCCACTTAGGAGAGGAGGCGGCCCCAGGGGGGGCAGGGACAGGGAGAGGGGGAACCCCCCAGCCATCGCCCCTCTGCTGCCCCAGGATCCCCCCATGCTGCTCCAGACGCTGCCTCCACAGCCCCTCATGTCCCAGCCCCTTCTCCGCAAGCCTCCCCCAGAGCAGACACGCAGCAGCAGCATGGGAAGCAACCAGAGCCGCGCCTCGTCCAGACGCCTCCGATCGCCCTCCAACGAGTCCGCCAACCGAGAAGACCCCCAGGGGCCGCGCTCCCGCCGAGGCAGACTGCAGGGAGCCAACTCCAACTCCCGCAACAGGGACCGAGAGAGGGAAAGAGAACGAGAGCGTGAGAGAGAGAGGCCAGTGGTGACTGACCCTCCCGGGGCAGAGAGGAAGTCTCGTATTGACCAGCTGAGGAGAGGAGAGCCCAGCCGCAGCACTTCATCAGGTAGACACACATTCACACACAAAATATGGAAGTGTAATGCTGAATATGTCATAGAGAATCCATAAACATTATAGAAAGTCAGAAACTACATCAAATACACCTATTGATTTTACTTAATGCACTAAATACGCTACAATCCGATGTAAGTTTATTGATGAGAGAAATGCATTTATAGTACTTATGCAATGATAGTGCATCTGTGAAACAAAATTAATGTTTTGTTAGCTCTGACATTGTCATGATGGAAACATTTTGTAAGTGAATTGCAACAAAAATGTATGTTGTACTATAATAATCAATAACCACATCTAATCGGTTTCATCTTGATAAGTTTGATCCAGGGTTCTTGCATAGAACCTATGGGCAGAAATATGTGTCACCAGGCTGAATTTGAATTTATTTCTATTTGAATTTGAATTGCTCAAACTGAATTTGATTCAGATTTTATTTATATTTGAGACACCGTGGATCAGAGCCCAACTCGTCCTGTAATGTCCAGAGCAGATGTGTAGTCCGGCCGGACGGATGATTCTTGTCCTAATAAAAGATTGTGCTTGTTTGTTTTTACCAATGAATATGTTAAACGCGACAAACATCAATAAACTTTGAAGAACTTTTCATCGGGATTGTGTTTACAGGCAGAAATTCAGCCTGGTGACACATATTTCTGCCCATAAGAACCCTGCACATGATTGCAGCAACACAAATGCATTATTGTAATGCTGACTATGCTGATGTCTCTTGTCCTGTCCTGCAGACCGACAAGACTCCCGCAGCCACAGCTCCAGACGCAGCTCCCCTGACTCTGAGAGGCAGGCCAGGTCCCAGTCTCGCGCCGGCTCCTACGACAGTCGAGAGCGGGAGAGAGACAGGGAGCAGTTTGAGCGGGAGAGAGACAGGAAGGACCTCCGGCCTCAACAACAACAGCAGCAGCAACCCTTGCTCCTCCAACAGCCCCCCCAGCACCAGCAGCAGAGAGACTGGGAGCCTGAGCCCAGGGACTGGCCCGGCCGGGGACGTGAACCCCTGTTGATGCGCCCTGGCCGCGAACCCCTTCTGAGGGAGCGGGACATGAGGGAGAGGGAACGCATGCTCCCCGAAGGGCTCATCCAGCAGCACGAGAGGGAGCGTGAGAGAGAGCGAGAGCGGGAGAGAGACCTTCGAGGTGACAGAGTTGGGGAGCGTGTTGACCGAGAGAGGGAGAGGATGATGATGATGGACCTGCCACCTCACGGGGACCCCAGGGCTCCAGGCCGAGGGGACCTGAGGGGAGACATGAGAGGAGACCTGCGAGGGGACATGATGATGAGGCAGGACAGGAGCGACTATGAGCCCCTGCTGCCAAGAGAAGCCTTTGGCCTGGATCTTGAGAAACCAAGCAACAGTCACCACCCTATGGGAGAGCAACGTGAGCTGGAGAAGACAGACAGTATAGATGGTAAGAAGATGGAAGTATTGTTTCATATTTATCAAATAGTAAACACTTCAGACACTTACGATTCTTAAGTATCAGTGTAAGGTGGCATTTCATGATTTTTAGAGGCACAACAATTTCCTTTTTTTCTGCAAATGAATCTAAAGGCATATGCATGTGATGTGTTTTCACAGGAGAGGATGATGGGAAGGACGACGACGGCCAATCAGTGGTTTCAGGTGGAGAGGAGTACGAACCAATCAGTGACGATGAGCTGGATGAAATCCTGGCTGACAGCCAGAAGAAAGAAGATCAGCAGGATGATGAGAAAATCACAGGTATATATGAAATGCATCCATAGGCAATGTTTCATGTAAATTAATATCTATAATGAATGAATTATGCAAATTCAAATTGGAAATTGAAGTAAGTTAGATTGTAAAAACTAAGCCGACCATTTTTTTCCAAATGGTAGAAATCTCATTTTGGAGGGGAACTCTAATTTTAAAGAGATAACATGGTGGTTGAATGTGACACATGCCAGTTATCTTTAGGTAACATCAAAGTGAATGTGTCCATCGATGTTATTCAGTCATTTCTAAATACTATAAAACTCCTCTTTAAATGCCCAAATTTCCCAAGTTCACTTTGTTTTGTGGATGTGTCAATGAGAACAGTCAGTATGATTGACAGGCCGTGCCACCCACTTGACACACATTTGTTGTTTGTAACCATAGTTACCCTGAGACTGGATTTACCAGGAAGTGTATAGGTGTTTACAAAGTCCTTAAATATACGTAACGTGAGATGTCACACCAGCTTTTAACCTCCAAACATTGTTAAGGTACATGCTACCTAGCAGGCCATAGCAGGCCCCAAATTTGCATAATTTTGAAAAAAGTACAATAAAAGCACAACCATGGTGCGTCTCCTGCGACACCAAGGAAAAGTTCACTGCAGTCAGACACGCAAACTAGCTACAGGATACACTGCTAGCTTCTAGATAGGTAGCTATCGATAGCATGCTTGGAAGGATTGATTCAGCTAGCTAGCTACTTAGCTATTTTGAGGGTATTAGGGCCGAAGTGCCGCAGTTTTTATACTACATGCATGTGTCATACGTCAAACTATGCAGAAGTATTTGTAGAAGTGTGCTATGTCTTTTCTAAGAGATACTTGTAGTACTTTATGAAATATGAAGCATTAAAGGTGCTGGGTCCGCCGGTTTATTTATGGCAAAATTGTAAAGATCTTCGTATATTTGGAATGTATTCGACAGTAATCAGTAACATAAGATATTTGACACATCAATGACGTAATTTGAGCGTCTGTGAGGAGCAGGGGCCAAAAACGGGACCACCAATCCAATGTGAGCCCTTCACCTTTGATTGGATGACCCGTCTGTTTAAAATAGTTGTTGTCTCTGCAGTGCATGTTGTGGGGGCGTGGTTTCAGGGGTCATCTCTGATTGGGGAGGGGGCGTTGCTTAGACCGTTGGTGCATTCAATTTTTTTTTCTAAGTGCTGCTGAAGAGGCAGCGGCGGACACAGCACCTTTAAGTTCTATGATATTCCTATAGTTTTAGTCAGAGTTGGAGACTCGAGTCTCGTTTTTTTCTGGTCACCGAGAGCTGAAAAATATTTAATTTGGGGTAAAACGCTGCACTTGTCACTGTTACTTTTTACCCAGCTGTCCAATCACAGTGGAGGAGGGGCGGGACAAATACCACAATGACCAACTCTCACATCCTACATGTACAAGTGTGGAACAATGACAACAATAATTTACTATAATTTATATATCATAGCCATATATCCTCTTCAATCGGAAATGTTTTGCAGAGTTCATCTTTTCCAGTTATTCTCTACAGAGATGGTTCAGTTTTTCCTGTTAAAACGTTTTTTCACCAAACAATCCAATAAGTGTAGAGAGTAACTAGAAAATATGGGCTGTAAAACAGTTCAGAATGGAGAGATGATTGAATTATGATGTTCATAGGCTTGATTGATGACTTTCGGTTGTTGTTTTGGATTCCTCTGGTCCTAAAATAACAGTAGGAGAACGCGTGTCAAAATCTGAGTAGTAGTTTTGCAAACAAAACATTTTTCACAAAACAATGCTCAAATCTACCGTCTGGTGAAGTGGCTCCAAGATCTGTGATCGGTTGTTTGAAACCTCTTTTCCTTTGTTGTTTTGACATGGACTGACTAGAATAATCATCCAAAAAATGGCGCTTTTGCTGAAAGGGATGAGTAAAGAAAGAATAAAATAATTACTTTTATTGATCCCTGTGGGGAAATTTGATGTTTTTTCACTCAGTTTATTATTTTTTTACACACACAGGCCCCGAAATACACACACACATGCAAACACAGTACCTATATATATAGAGAGATGTGATGGGCGGTTCGGTGCTTTGTTCACCTGGGCAGTGGCCAATCCCTTAAACAACTACAACAACGTTTAACAAAACCCTTGATGCTCTGTGTTGGCAGGTCCTCTGGATGTGATTGATGTAGACTGGTCCAGTCTGATGCCCAAACAGAAGCAGGAGCCCCGGGCGGCGGGGGCAGCATTGCTCCGGTTCACCCCGGGAGCCGTGCTCCTCAGGGCGGGCGTCTCCAAGCGACTGGCTGGGCCTCAGCTTATGGAGCAGGTCAGAGAGGTGTGCAAGTCTGAGCTGGATGACCCCAAAGGTGAGAGTTTTGACTTTCTCAAACAAAGAAAAGAAATTATATGTTTTATTCACACTTTACCTACATCTTATAGAAAGAACGGCACTGCTGTTTGCACTGCACCATTGATAGAACAAGTGAAATATTTATGATATTGAAGGGTTTTATCTTTACATCACATCTTTTATGTCTTTGTAAGTCAAAGTTTCAGACAAATCAGCTTCTACTTAGGACTTCACAATCATGTCTAACTGTATATTTTAGTTTCCACAGTTCATAATTGATTAATAGTTGTGGTCACAGTATTAAGCAAAAATAATCATGATTATAATTGTTTCTATAATTATGCAGCCCTTGTTCTCCTTACTTTGAATTTTGACACACACACACACATACACACACACACACACAGAGCTCTATGCCTCTACCATTTTGTGAGTGTAAACCACTAGTCCAGTGTTTAACTATTGGTCTAAACCTCACTGTCCCCTTTGCCCTACTAGATGTTGACAAGCTGTTTGAGCATGACCTGGGAGCCCTGAACATGGCGGCCGTGAACAGACGAGTGGAGAGGGCAGGTCTGCTGAGTAACCTGGGGCCCTGCTGCAAGGCCCTGTGCGCCCGCAGAGACTTCGCCATCCGCCGACAGTTGCTCAAAAATGAGAAGGTGGATGTTATATCATAAATAGTGAACCTAAGTGAATTCAAAACTGCTTGAAAATTGAGATATTACTTTATGCTGCACTCAATTAACTTTTAGGTTCAATTGTCTGTTAGAGAATTGATAAAACATGTGTTCAAAACTCTTTACCTTACTCTTCCTCTCCAGGGCCTGACCAAGCAGATGTATCCCACCACCCCCGTGGTGGACAGCGACCTGCTGCAGCTCAGCATGCGTCTCTTCAGAAGGACCATGGCTGGCCAGACCTCAGGCCAGGAGAAACCTGACATTGGGTCAGGTTCAGCAGCTGAAGTAGCTGCACTTGGCAGTAGTAAGCCCAGCACAGCACAGTCTGAGGTGTGCGTGTCCTGAGAGGAATGGGCTTAGTGAGTAAAATGCATGAAAATGAAACTAAAGCCTTTACTACTTTTAGCCCCCAACTCCCCCTGACTATCCCCTACATAGCTTTTTTTTATCATTGGAGAAAAAGAAAAATTTGCAAAATTCTGAATCTTTCTCACTCATGCTTATCTTTTTTTTTTTTTTGGATGATTGATCAGCAAGTGCTGTGCCATAGACTACTGGACCTGCTAGCCTATGGAGGTGTGTAGAAGTCTTGTACGTTGAACTAAATGAAACCTGTACAGGAGAGACATAAAACACTCTGAAATGACTTGTTTTTTTGTGTAATTACATATTTTAGAGCAGCTTTTAAATTGTCAGTTCTCCGTATTAACCGAGTTAAAATGGCTCTATGTTCTGTTGTGCATTGGTTACTAAAACTGTGCATTAAAATGGTTAGATGTTGATTTTTCTAACGGGTCTTTTGCTTTGTATGAAGTTAAGTTTCAGCCTTCAAACATTGTGACACTTGTCTTGTCTTTATTACTGTTTGTGTTTACACCATATCCCCCAAAAAATATCTACCGACCAAATCTACGACCTTTGTTCCAGTGAAGTTACTGACCAACAGCACTGAAATCCTGCAGGGACTTGAATGAATGTTTCCCATGAACAAAGCACTGCCAAACTATTCATCCATCGAATGTAATTTGTTTCAAACTGTTAGTCTGGGGAAACATTCTTGTGAACTGCTCTTTGCTTGATGTATTTGTTTTCAATGGTTTGCCAATATCTCCATGAAATGAACTGAAATGACTGCAGAGCACACTAGAGACTGCAGAGTACCAGAGCTCCAACACTGCCATGTGGACTCCCTGTCCTGTCCTTTGTTTTCACCAGCCCACACCCTCCAACTGAAACTGTTACGAAAGAAATGTCCAAATAGGAAAGATACCAGACCGCACAGATAATGTGACTGAAAACAGTATTAGCTTGAACTTCAAATCTTTCCTGTGTAATCTGTCCCGTGTCCTCCAGTGTTGGTTGACTGTCCACAGTTATTCAGTATGTCACAATTTAAAGACGTGTGCAGGTGGAGGAACCTGAACCTCTCTGGGATGCGGCTGTACCAAAGCAATCAGCTCAACAAGTGACATTTTATAAGAGCAGGTTTTGCATGCCAAGTGTGCTGGAGCACAGACTGAGGAGGACAGATTTACATCACTGAACAACCTAATGTGTAGAGTGAGGATGGATGGAGGTAGAAATCTCAGCACTGGAGACAACGTGCCACCTACTCCTGTTCATGCAACTGTGATTATAAGTGACATTACAGACATTAAGAGGCTTTGATGTTATGGTGTAGATTCAAAGTTTAACAACAAACCTGCACATGCCTACTGTGTAAATGTTTATTCTGTCTTAAGTGCAAGGTGAATTTTGGGACATGAGTAATGAATTCTGGTGCTACACATTATTTTTTTTACTGTGAAATAAATGTGACCTTTCTAAATTGTTATGACATTTTACAAAAGGACTACTGTGCGGAACTAAAAGAATTCAAATGTAATTCTGATTTGTCCTCTACAAACTTGTTGGATGGTTGGTACATGAGTCTCGTTAAGAGAGAAGAATCCTATGGAGGCAATGAAGTGGTAAGTTTAGGAAATCTTGCAAAGATTGAAGAATGCTTTCTTTTTTCTAAACTTAGGCAGTATGTCTTGTCTCTACTGGGAATAAACAATCCTTTAAATGTTTAAATTGTATGGGCCAATATTAAACTGATTGCATTCTGGGAATTGTTTTGAAGCAGGTATTTGATCAAAAAAAAATTCGTGACACAAAAATGTAATAATTTGAGCTGCTAGTTTTAGTAACTACCTTACATAAAGTCAATCAACCCTTGTCTCAGCTGAACTTGAACTTTCCAGTCAGACAGGTTCACGTGATTATATAAAGCCACTGGCACGTCGGTCAGCTCACGTACCTTAGTTGTGATTTCAATTCCATATACCACGGTCTGCCGTGGGTTAATTGCTTAATTGAACTTTAACATACTATGGAAGAACATTTACATGAGTAGGGGAAGGAAAGGAGAATCTGGGTCCAGTACCGTGTGAAAATACAGTCCTCGCAGACCACATTGTCAAAACTGACCGTATGTGGTCGGAGAAGCCGCATTAAACTATCAGATCGAGAGTAGTACTTTCAAAAGTGACTTTATGAGATGTTTAAACACGCGTCATCTTTTAAAACAAGATAAAAGTCTTAGAGATTATGTGCAAACAATGTGCAGGGCAAAATAAAACACTGTTGTCCTGGATGTTCCACATCCGGAACCATCATGCACACGTGTTCTTGACGGACAATATATAACGACGGGCTGGTATCCTTTACCCACAATTCCCAGCTGCAAATTCTTCCTTCCAACTTCCGCCTCAATACCGAGCCGAAGTGAGTGAATCCTCGGAGTGTTTTTTCTCAATCTAACTCCATCCTACAATATTAACATCGCAAATGAGTACATATTTAGTCTAAATACAGGCATAAGTGTCGCATTGCCACTCGTATGATGATTTTGAAGTGGTTAAACAATTCCAAAGGGAAACTTTAGCATCAAAACGCTTGCGGTCAGATTGACTCAGTCTGAATGACTTCAGGCAGTAGATGTGCTTATATTCGTGCTCGTTCTCAAAATATTCTAAATACTGCTGACTTTGGTTCTAATAAGTATTTGCTATGCTTCGCTAGTTGTATTTTCTGCGTTGTGTATCTTGGCTATCAACTAGCACTACTAGCTACTTGCTATTTGAACTCAAGCCGCTAGCGTTCACCAGTCAGCTCTGCCTATGCTCAATCAGTATTTACTTGTTTTGTAGATGGCCCCAACGAAGAAAGAGAAGAAAAAGGGTCGATCGGCCATCAACGAGGTGGTCACCAGAGAATACACCATCAACGTCCACAAGCGGATCCATGGCGTGTGAGTACTGTGTGTAAACAAAACTGTGGAAAGCCCAGTGTTGCCTGGTTTAGTCACATAATCAGTTTACCACACTTATGAAATGCCCATAAACTGATCTTGAGTTGTTTTCCTAGATAGCTTTGATCAGACATACTTCATACATACCATAAGATAGTAGCCCCTGACAAACTGACATGTACAGTAAATATTCAGACATGACAGCTATGAGTGTATTTCCTTCCTACTTTTGTTAACGAATTTGATGTCTTTCATTGAAAAGTTGTGATCATGATTGTATTTAACTCACTAGTAAACACTGGCCTGGAAAATGTTAAGAGTGATTGTGGAGAACTCAAAGGAAAAGCAAGGAAACAAACTTCCAAAATAGCACAGGAATTTAGTTAAACATTCAGATAGGGCTACACAATGTGGTCAAAATATTATCGGATATCATGGATCATATTTTAATGTCATATCTGTCAAAATGATCACAATATATTTCGTCCCTGTAGTGCAGCCTTTCACAGTCAAATTGTAAAATGCTCAAGGCCTTTCTGTAATGTACAAGAATGTCCCCACCATTTCCTAATTCAGGGGTGGTACAGTAAAGGAAGTGTGTGAACTGTTTAGTCCGACTGATGTCTGATACATGAACTCTGATGTCGGCTCCTCGCAGGGGTTTCAAGAGGAGAGCACCACGCGCCATCAATGAGATCCGCAAGTTCGCCGTGAAGGAGATGGGAACTCCCGATGTCCGCATTGACACTCGCCTCAACAAGGCTGTGTGGAGCAAGGGCGTGAGGTGAGCAGAATACACACTGTTAAACGCTCTTCATATCAGAGTAGGATTACACAGACGTCTCCAACATGAAATCCTTTGTTGTAAATTCAATCTTGAGAAGTCGCCACCCTGCTGTAAGACGATTTCAGGGATATACTTTTCAGTTTAAACTACTTTTTTTGTACTTTCTGACCTTTCTCATCGACTTCTGTCATCTGTCAAGGAAAGGTTATAAGGAATGGAAAATGTAAACTTTAAATGTGGTTTATATGTTCTACATACAGGAGGAGTCAACCAAATTATTGTCTGGAATGACACAAAGCCTAAATAAATGTATGATCTCCAGAAATGTTGGTTGCAATTTTAAGACAATCTATTTTTTAGCCCACATTTTCTACACTTTTGAACCAAGACACATAATTGACGACCACAACAGTTGGGGCAACAACCCACATATCTTTTTGTTTCTGTAACTCAGATTTTAGACTGGATGGAATAATGGTTAGTGACTGTCAAGCTCTTGTTTGCTGTGCAGGAATGTGCCATACAGGATACGCGTACGTCTGTCCAGGAAGCGTAACGAGGACGAGGACTCTCCTAACAAACTGTACACCCTGGTCACGTATGTCCCTGTCACAACATGCAAAGGTGAATATGCAGCAGACAAATTCAACCATAACATTACTACTGAAGCAATAAAGGGATTTTACTCAATATTATTTTCCCCTCTCCCCCCAACAGGACTACAGACAGTCAACGTGGATGAAAACTAAACTTGTCTCCTCTGCAAGTGGAATAAATGTATAAAAGGAGTTCTTGTCTTGTCTCTTTATTTCACACAATTTTTGCACTCAGCTGAAGGTGTAATTGGTGATAGATGAAGGGTTGACTGTATATTAAAGTGTTGTATATCTGAACTGAGCAGCATATGTGGCCCAATAAAATGTCCTTAAATATCAATCTGTAATGGATCCCTACTCTCCCTACTGACAACCTGACATCAATATAAGGTGATGCTGTGTCCTCTCACCAGAATGGTTTACGTTGTACCACATGCTTTATAATGGGGCTGCATGTGTAATTCCTCAGTGCTGTTACTACCCCACAATGAATAGCATCATGCATCAGTGGGGTATAAACAGTGTTTCTTTCACAGCAAGGGGAGATTCTTGGTTCAACAGTGATAGTCTTGTCCTTGGCACTTTCCTTATAACTGGAATGTGTGATGTCATTGTTACAGGGCGATGATTTTCCAATTCAAATAAGGCTCCACAAAGCTGAGACGCATGGATTTTCAAGCTGTAGTAGCATTCAGCTACATTTTGTACTTAGGAATTGACATGTACATCTTAGTTATTTGACTGATGGATAAAAGTGAGCACGTAGGGGTTTGGCCTCATGCTCAAGGATGGGACACATTGAACCAGAGTCCTGCCGGTTTCTAACAGTTAGGCTACACTTTTGCCCAGTTTAACTTTTCAAGTACCATTCTCACTCTTCATGATTAGGTGCCAGTTCAACTCCTGGTGAGGTGCCCTTGAGCAAGGCACTGA
>CABFOS010027121.1:0-12651 GCA_900660315.1 Diretmoides pauciradiatus
AGAAACCACAACATATTCAGTCAACTGTCATAGAGAACTAAAGAAACCACAACATATGCAGTTTAAGGTCATAGAGAACTAAAGAAACCACAACATATTCAGTTAACTGTCATAGAGAACTAAAGAAACCACAACATATTCAGTTACTGTCATAGAGGACTAAAGAAACCACAACATATTCAGTTTACTGTCATAGAGGACTAAAGAAACCACAACATATTCAGTTTTCTGTCATAGAGAACTAAAGAAACCACAACATATTCAGTTTACTGTCATAGAGGACTAAAGAAACCACAACATATTCAGTTTTCTGTCATAGAGAACTAAAGAAACCACAACATATTCAGTTTACTGTCATAGAGAACTAAAGAAACCACAACATATTCAGTTTTCTGTCATAGAGAACTAAAGAAACCACAACATATTCAGTTTACTGTCATAGAGAACTAAATAAACCACAACATATTCAGTTTACTGTCATAGAGGACTAAAGAAACCACAACATATTCAGTTTACTGTCATAGAGGACTAAAGAAACCACAACATATTCAGTTTTCTGTCATAGAGAACTAAAGAAACCACAACATATTCAGTTTTCTGTCATAGAGAACTAAAGAAACCACAACATATTCAGTTTACTGAACTAAAGAAACCACAACATATTCACATTGGAGAAGCTGAAATTTGTTCTTAAAAAATGACTCAAAATGATGATGAAAATAATTGGCGATTAATTTAATAGTTGACAACTAATCGATTAATCGACTAATCGTTGCAGGTCTATATTATTGTTTCAGTAACTAAAGCCAAATCAGGATCTGTTTTAATTTCATGGCCTACTAACAAATGTATCCTCCATGGTGTTTAGCCAAAGTAATGACTTTTGGTTCTGTTTATCAATCAATCAATCAATCAAATTTTATTTGTATAGCCCTTAATCACCATTACAGTCTCAAAGGGCTTCACAATGCCCAAAGTTTGACACAACACCCCCCAACCTCTTTAGATGTACTACAGCTAATAACCAGCCGATAACCACATGCTCAACAGGTGTTACCGTGGCACAGCAATAGTTGGCCGCGGTATTTCGGAAAACACTGACCTTTACAAACGTCTGTCATTTCTTGAGGTATATAACTATATCAGCATACAGCTCTTGAAAACATCTTTCTCTGTGAATATGAGCATGATCCACGATTTGGTGATTTTTTTCTGCTGCAATGAAATTAGCCTTGATGTCTCTTTTGATTTGAAAAGAAAAGTGTTTTGCTGCTGCGGTAGATACAAGCCGTGTCACCAGAGCCCCCTCTGACGTCTTATAAATATCAATCCATGATATGAGAATACGAGAGACAAAAGCGACAGAAGGAGAAAATGGTAGGAGGAGGCCATGAAGGAGAGGAGATTAATGTTACGCCCATTCTGATCCCTCTATAGTAACAATAAAGCAGTTGTCTACTTAATGAAGTGACAGTGAGGAGCTGTGGATCATAAGGAAGCAGGAGGAGACAGACGGGGCTCATCAGTTTTCATGGACAGATATTTGTGACAAAATACCGTGGCAATTTCACTTCACAGGAGTTTTAATCAGAAACTGAAAAGAAAATGCTTTTTTTATGTCTCTGTCATGTGATATACAATTGTTAAGCTCTGAGTGCAATGATCAATATTCTTCGAAAAACAACAAAAAGAACAGTCCCACAATGGAGCGTTGCTTTTCCATGTCGGGTTATATTTTTGGCTAAAACGTTTGGTATTTGCCTCCTGTCAGTATAAAGAGTTGAAATCTAAGAAGAAGAAGAAGAAGAAGAAGAAGATTACTTTTGGCCCTAAAATATACACACATGCACACACAGGACCTATATACATGCATTTAAGTAGAGATGTCTGAGCGATGGAGCTGCCGCATAGCACAGCACCCCGAGCAGTTGGGGCTCAAGGGAATCTGGGCAGTGGCCAGGAGATGAACTGGCACTGGACCTCCAGTCCACCTCCGTCTGACTGCTCCGCGCTGGACTTGAACCGGCAATCCTCCGGTTTTCAACCCAAGACCTACGGACTGAGCCACTGTCCAAAGACTGGACTAAGTAAATCAGACCTGACTGAGTAATGTTAAATAGGAATACAGAATCAAATCGGACATGAATCAATTAGACGTCCCACATTTGTTAGAAAAAAACAGAGACGTCGAAACAGTCAGAGAAGCACTGTGAGACCAAAGTACACTTTGTACTTGAAAGCACGATTAGCTGTGCTTTTAGTTAAAAGCCCAAACAATGGAACATAGTACAATGGAAATGCTAGTTGCTCTGTGCTGGCATATCTATTCCTTCACAGCTGTCCCTTTCAAGATAACCACCATATTCAACATGTTCTGCTAAACACTATTCAGTGTAATGAGCAGATACTGAAGAGAAAAGCAGAAACCGCAGGACAGAAGGAAACAAGAAAAGAGCGCGACGGAAACATAATAATGACAAAGGTAGAATAAAGAGAAGAAAATACATTAAGCCTGTGAAAGAGGATGCTTTTCTTTGTATGTTTTTAAAAAAGTAATAATGTTCTTAGCAACTTTCTTTGTGGCCAGAAAGTGTCAGACACTCATCAAGAGGTGTCTAAATTGTGGAGGGTTCGAATTCACACTCTGTGGTCAGCCGGAGTATACTTATTAGAAATACATGTATTCATAATCACAAAAGGACAAGATCATCTGAGAGCAGTGCTCATGAATCCTCGACTTTTCCCATTCATGTGGCCACGTCCACTCGCTGTCTCACGCTGCCTGCTACAGGTGGTTCCAAGTTGCTCTCCTCTTCCTGCTGCTCATTTTGTTATTATAAACTTTACATAGTGCAGCAATGGCACTGAATGAACGAGCGAGTGCGATGCTCACGTGACTCGAAACTGAATGAAAAACTGCTCTCTCAAACTAGTCTAGGACATCTGCAACGACAGAATGACAGTCATTTCTGTAACATGGTATTGAGCTGACATAGCCGACCTACATACAAGTGGGATGCATTAACCTGTTTACCTAGGTACTACCTACACTTGTATCCTTCTTCAATTTGTGCAAATGAACAATCCGTGATTCAAAAAAATTTGTTCATTTGACTGAACGAGATCCAACTCCGAAAAAAGATCCGATCTTCCAACCACTACCGCTCTGCTCTGCCTCCGCTGCCAGGTCCACATATCTAAATATCTACTGCTGGTTTGTCTACTAGGATAGCAGCTCAATAATATAAACTATTTTCTGCACAACAACTCCAATCTCCAGTCAAGCCTGCACAAACGTTCCTTTCTTCCTTTCCTTTCTCAAACCTTTTCTTCCTCGCACAAAGCCAAGTTGTGTTTTATCCCTAGTGGCATGTATAGAATTGACTTACTCAATTGCTGCTGCCAAACATTTCAGCAGCTTTATCGCCATTGGCAGAGATTAACTCAACAGCCTGACATGTCTAAATGTGCATATACTGGAACACGATGGGCAGGCAGAATCCTCACCTGTCCACTGGCTAAAGAGTCATTGTAAAGTGTCTGACAGGATCCCTACAGAGAAATAAAATGTTTTTCTTTACCTTTTGCTTGATCTGGTCTGTTATTGTGTTAGCATCCACATGGAGCACAACTAGCCCCAACAACAGCTGTCCCTATCTAAGATAGGTCTATATGCAACGAGAGGTCTCACTCCTCATGAAAGAAAATGTTTTATTTCTCTGTAGGGATCCTGTCAGACACTTCAAGACACAACAATCGGAGCCTGTCAGTCGCAAAAACCACGCCGTTAGAGGACTATACACTTGCCCTGAAGCCTCGCGTTTTAGACGGATTCGATAAACTAAGTGCTAACTGCTAAAAACATTGTTCACTCAATACTGGATCAATTTCAAAATGTATTTTCCCCACCAGTCACGTAGAGACACAACCATGGGAAAATAAAGTCCAGGTTGAAATAAACCGAAATTATCCTTTAATACAACTTTGATGATGAAGAGAGAAGTTGCCCGTGTCCTGTTCAACTTCTTTCGTCCATCACGTCCAACACTTTAACTTTGGGCGCTACGGGCCGCTCGGGTAGTGTAGCAGTATATTCCGCTGCCTACCAACCCTGAGGTCGCTGGTTGGATCCTCGGAGTTGCCACCGGCTTGGCCGAGCATTCCTACAGGCACATTCATCCATGTCTGCGGGTTGGAAGCCGGATGAGGGCATTTGTACTGGTCACTGCACTAGCACCTCCTACTGGTCGGCCGGGGCGCCTGCTTGGCGGGGAGCGGAACTGCGAGGTATAACGTGCCACGCGTCACACCCTCCCAGTGAAACTCCTCTCTGACTGGTGGAAAGAAGCAGTTGGCGACTTCACATGTGTCGGAGGAGGCGTGTGCTAGTCCACACCCTGCCCAGACCGATAGAGGGAGGTGGTGCAGCGACTGGCTTGGGGCAGGGGGAATTGGCCGTCTAAATTTGGAGAAAAATGGGAAAAATTTACAAATAAAATTTTTTTTAAAAAGTTTGGGCGCTACACTCCTAACCATTAGATCCTTTGACATTTCCAATCCTACTTGTACTCCTCTGTCAAGTTAGATGTCGGTAATTTTTTAATGCCATTCCCATACGAAGCCACGCTGCTTAAACAGTGCGGGGCTGTTTAAGTAACCTTTTTAGCTTTTCTACTTTTGATAGGTAAACCTCATATACTGTCAGAGGCCACATCAGCCGAGGCAACAATCCAACGGACCACGAAAGCCCTGACTTGTCTATATCTATAATGCCTCGTGTCACTTCCTGCCTAAACTCCTTAAATTGATCCTTATCTCTTAAGCTTACATTATACCAGCTCCCTAAGCTTTCGACAGGTTTCTTTAACACTGCTGGGACCACTTCTTCATCTATATGTCTATATGCATCTGTATTTTATCCTTTTCTATTTGCATATATTTGTAACTATTTGTATTTGTAATGTTTCTGTTACCTGCATTTTCACTAAACACGTCTTGTATTTTTCTACTGATGTCCATGAATGTGCTCTGTCCCTATCAAATAAACAAACAAACAAATAAATAAATATAAAATAACTTGTGTCTACCACCTTCCCTTTTGACGATAGAGACACTCCTTGACATTTCTGGCTTCACTTTCTTACTAGTCTAGTTGACATTACTATTCAACTTGTTCAGTAACCTACTGGTGCAGGGCGCTGTGTAACAACACATTATGTAATAACTTGACCAAATGTAATAAATTTTCACTTCATTATGTAATAACACCCACATTTTGTAATAATCTGCTGCATTTTGTAATTAACAGCCTAAATGCAATACGTAATAAATTTCCCTGCATGTTGTAATAAATTATTACATATTGTGGTGGTTATTACAAAATGCGGGAGTTGCACTTTTTTATGATGAAAATGTAATAATAAAGTGCATTATGTAATAACCAACCAAAATGCATGTCTTCATTCATGAAAATTGTTATTTTTATACATTCTAGCATGAATCATACGGACTCAAAATTAATTTTAAAATATACAATTAGTTCAGTAGGATTAGTAGAATCTTTCATTGGCCAAAACTACTTTGTAGGCTGTTTATTACAAAATGTGGCAGATTATTACAAAATGCAGGTGTTATTACATAATGAAGTGAAAATGTATTACATTTTGTCAATTTATTACATAATGCGTTGTTACACACCTTCAGTATAGGAACCTGAAGTTAAGCTGTTTCCTACACGGTAATTGATTGTAAAATCATTTCGTTCCAAGAATATTCATCTTTTTCTTTATCATTAGCTGTTGTACAGCCATTCATAAAATTGAACATGTGTACATATTGTTTTATACAAATGATGTATTGGTTTTGTAATGATGTACATAAGTATTCTAGTTTGAATCACGTTGAAGCTCTGAAGACAGTATGTATTGTTTACAGAAATAAAGCACCTTTCCCGTAATCTGTGTCTGTGTTATACGGAAAATGGGTCTCGCTGTCACTTGTCACAGAGATCTAGTGCAGATCTATATCAAATGTATTTTGTAGAATCTAGTTTGACAAATCCATTCATGTCACATCCTGAGCACACACTATTTAGGGATTGAAAAGATAAATGCATTGCAATTATGAAGACAATGAGTACATAACTAACTAGTGGTGACCTATTTAGATCAGTGGTTCTCAAACTTATTTAACTAATGTACCCCCTTGAAAATATTTTTCCGCTAAGTACCCCCTGACCAGCGCAAAACATTTTTGGAAGTAAAAAAGGAAGTGCATGTGCATGTTATTGGGCCGTAAACCTGAAGATTAAATAGAAGCATGTGAGAAACATGTTGGCTTGTGCTGCATTAGGATCTTTGTCATTCTGGCTTTCGAAAATCTAAACTGGCTGCACACTCACAGTAAAAATTGAGAATAGAAAATATGTGGTTTATCCAACTTGTACTTAAGCATACAGATTTTAACTGAATTTATTATAGTAGAATTATTTTAGTAATTATTCATGACTGATATTTCTCGTAACACCTGCAGTACTGCAACATACCCCTAGGGGTACGTGTACCCCCATTTGAGAACCACTGATCTAGAGTATGTTAGGCAGTTAGATGAAGTCTAGTATTATATTTGTAAGTTTATATAAACTTGACAACAAACAGCACTGTGACTGTGCTGCCGTATTCATTGATCTCTCAGAGGCCTTTTAAAACTATTAATGTTCTTTACTTGTATGTCAACACTCATTTCAGTCACTGCAACTGGTTTGTGTTCGTTTTTTTCACCTATTTTTTAATTTTTACTTATGTATGTAAAAAAAGAAAAAAGTTTTTCTTTTATGTATGGTGATGTTCAGAGTGAACTTTGTGTTTTCAACCCTTGTCTCTGCCTGGAAGTTGTATAATATGTTTGGTAAAACTAAACATAATAATAAATCTCAACAATGCAAATCTAGATCATTTACATTTAAATTTGTGTTTTGTGCCATAAAAATGTTGTATACAACAATAATGTGGCAAAACTGCCTTTGTATGTTATGTTTTTAATGTAATAGTGTAACGCCTTATTTTATTGATCTTACCTCTGGCAAATGTAAGAGGGTTTCTATTTTTGGGTACTGAAATGTCACACCTTTGGTATTGGAGGGAAGGACGTTTGCACTTGCAACTACATGTGACTGGACATACTACTCTATTTATAACAGTTCCATGTTCCCAGTCTGACATACACAAGGACAGGAGGACATAAGAGTGCGTCCCTGCAGGGAGAACGTACTGAAAGCTCAGGACACTGAAAACTGGAGGTTTTGTCCTTGTGCAACAGGTAGGTTCCTATTTTCCTATTTCTACACATAGGACCTAAACACATCAGCAGTAAAGGAGCTGCACTTCATTTTGCTGTTATTACTGAAGTGCATTTTTAATGACGTGGCCTTTATGGCAGTTCTAACAATTTTACACCTTCATTATCTTGAAGGTGAAAGGCAACAGCAACACGCCCGATTATAGCAAGAAAACATTTCATACTGCTTGTGCATTTAATTTTTTTTTTTGAGCAGTAAAACAGGACAGCAAAACACATACATGAATAAAATAAAAAATTTAATAGATAAGAAGGAAAGGATAAGATTATTTAAAAAAGAATAAATAATAATAAATAAAAAATAAGTAAAAAATAGAGAAAAAAAGATAATAGAGAAAAAAATATTAAATTACATTTAAAAAAAATTAAAAGAAGAAAAAAAAGACTTGACAGCGAACCAAAATCAGCAAAACAACACAAAATGTTGGATCACGAATGGAAAAGCTGCTTGTGCAGTTTAAAAAACATTACAGATAATTGTTGATCAAATGCAATATAAGATATACTTCATGGTGATGATTTGTGGGTACAATTATAAATAAATAATGCGATATTTAAATGATTATATCATATTGTAAACTTTTTTTTGTACAGATGACTTCACTCTGCTTCCACACCTCTGCTCTGTGTTTGTTAAGCTGATATGTTGGGACATTTGATAACAGGTCATGTGACCTTTTTTCTAAGAACAGAGCCATGGAGTATTTTGGGGTCTGTTATGGTTCTGTCACCATGGTGCTCTGGTTGCTGCTGTTTACACGGCTAGCCACTCTGAAATCAAAATGTCCCATGCTTCCAATCAAAAGGTTTTCTGTTTCTTTTCAATGAGGAACAAGCTTTAACATATTTACATCACAGTAAACATCTCTGTGCTAAAACAAGATTTCAAACAGTGGATAAGGTTTGGATAAGCAGATGACATGTGTTCTTCATATTCTCTTACTGTAAACGTGTTGATATTCTAACTTCAAACGTATTCCATCATGGACTGCATGTCCTATTCAAATTACACAAGGCCAATGACTATTTCTCCTGCAAATAAAATGTCTAGTTATTCAAGCTTTTAATAACGATGTTCTTTTGTTTACCTGTTTTTCAGATACAAGAGCATGTAAGGTGTCAAAATGGATGACTTAGATCACAGTATACATATTGCAGAATATGACTGGAGGAGCTTCTACGAGGAGAGTGAGGAGTGTGGTCTGCTGCAGCCTTCCCTCGCCTGCCTCGACAACTCAAGCCTCAGTGATTCAGAGGATTCAGGAATCCCAGCGTGTCCCGTCTTCAACACAGCAGTACTACCACCGAGTACTACTGCAAACAGTGATATATCTCAAACCGATGCTATGGCAGAAGAGCAGTGCACTGGCTACATGAAGCTGCAGGTTAACCCAAGTGGCATGGGAGGACAACCACGTGACATTACTATAAAAAATGAAGAGGACAGTGCAGCCCTTGGAAGTTCACTAGTGGTGCAGGAAGACTCTGAAACACGTCTTCATCATCCTGGAGAAAATATGGTGCAAACGGAGACCGCGGAACAGATCGCAGAGGTGACAAACTACAGCGCAACACCTGTTCAGTGTTCAGATGGAGCCGATGACATCTCAGCATCAACAGATGTGACAAAAGGAAGTGGAGAGTGCGGCGCATTTAACCTAAAATCCACACAGGAACCTGATCCGCCTGCTTGTGCCCACGTGGAGCTAAATATGAACACGCTGCACAAAGAGAAAGACAGCGGCGTTGCTTCGAGAACAGAGAAAGAGCGTTGGTTTGTGACGGTGAATGACAGTCCTCTACGACGGAGCGGGGTTTCTACCTCCTCCGTGAAAAAAAAACGAAGAAAAAAAACAACTTGTAGAAGCAGGAATCAGGCCTGCAGCGGCGGACAGGAGCTTGGACACGTCTCCGAGATAAACAAAGCTAACAAGGGAGGGAAGGACGCGGTCGCAAAACCACACCAAAACTCAGGACTCCATCCAAGTGCTGAAATATTACCCCAAATGTATACAACCTCTTTACCTTGCAGCGAAGAAGAAAACATCTCAAAAAACATGGACGTGGTGTCTCATTTTACAGAAGCAGATACCACAGAGACATGCATAAGTTTAGAAACCGCTCCAATATCTATATTACATGATGAATTTACTCTCAAAGGTGGAAATACAACATTGTTAGAAAGTACAGAGTCTGAGGAGTTTGACGCAGGTGTTGAACTCTTCTCCACTCACAATTGTGACTCTGAAAACTGTCTCTCCGCCGCCGAAGAGGAACCTCGGCATCTGTCGAAAGAGCGTCTCGCTGAAAAACAACCTATGGCTACAAAACAACCGTCGTCTCCGACTACTTCCGACAGCCAGATATCTGCGTTGACTGAGAACGCTAATGTTCACATTACGCAGGACACAGAAACGTACCCAAGTAAAGTGAATTTTAACACGTTGTCCATCAGCGTAGCAGTTAATTCCCAGGCGTGGTTTAAGGAATCTTCCCCACAAGATCACACACCTCAGCAAAGTGAAAGCTATCAAACCGCGACGTTTCCATCTGCCGGGCGAGATACTACTAACATAACGCCAGAAGACAACTGGACATCTGATAACGACACAGACAGCACCATATCCCACGTGTCCTTGGATACACCTGAACTCAAAGAACACGAATCTCCTACAGAATTGACGTGTTCGGCATCAGATCAGCTTAAATCGCCTTCTCTTCCTATCCCTGATGTAACATTGACGCCTTCTTCTATGGATGACGGTCCTGCGTGTGCTGAGGCGCTGGGCCCGACTCGACCCGTGTACGCTATTTCCGCCTTCTGGGACGAGATGGAAAGACTGACAATAAAAGACATTTTACGGCTTAGGACGGCTGCGAGTCCATCTCCCAGCGAAACACAAGAAGATGTTCTAGATGCTCACACACAAGATGGCTCTTCATTCGATACCGCGGAAGATCTTTTGCCCGATGGCGCTTCAATGGATGCGTCAGATACTGCTGACTCAGATTACTCCACGCAGCTCGACGACTCCAAGCCGGATCGCTCGAGCTGTGAGTTTTCGACCTTCTCGGATTGCGATGAAGAATACTGGCAGTTTATCGGTGCCAGTAGGAACGCCAGTCCCGATCCTCATACCGTGAACCAGCTAAGCCAAATGACAACAGACTCTCCGACTGACTCAACCGAAGAGTCTACGAACCCAGCAGGAAAGGAGACGACGGCTGCTCTTGAGAAATTTGCAGGGCGATGTTTGGACGATCGCGGCTCCCATATTTTGCTTTCAAGCGAACTTGCGTGTCCAAGAGGGATAACAAAAAGCAAAAGCATGCACAACGTACAAGCTCTCAACACCGAGATTCAACGGAAAGATGCACCGTTGAAATCCGTGCTTGAGGAGAGCCTGTTTCTGGAGGAAAACCTGTTTTTTGACGTGAGTGGCAGTATAACACCCGCACCTATTCTATCCAACACAGATATACTAGATGAAAATTACAGAATATCCTTCGCAGAAGTGTTCGATTACCTTGTTACAGAGGATGAGGCCAAGAACGACTCTAGGTCTGTCACAGTCTACGATTCAAAAGACATTTCGGCGGGTCTAGCATATGACTACACTCTCTCTATGTACAGGCCTGAAATGTCGCTCTCTTCCCTCCAGGATTCCCAGTATGGCGAGGAGAAACCCATCCCTATCTTCTCTTGTTCTCAACTTACTGTTAGAGATCTAACATTCCCAGAACCCGGATACCTCTTCTTTCCACGAGACACGTACGCAGATAACGAAGAAGAGGACGACGACAACTCTGCGATCAGAGCTGCGTCTTGCTCTCACGTTCGGGCTACTTTGGCCTCTTCCACAGTAACCCCCGGCAACGCAAAAGGATGGTCTAGCCGGTTGAAAAGTTTGCTCTCGATGAGGAAAGTACGCCTCCCCGACAAGGGCAGCATCTGGTGCCGAAGGTCCGGTGGTTGGGTGTTTCCTGTTGAGGCCCAAGTGAGAGACGACCCGGCCATCACGCTGTTTAATGACAGAAGGGCCTTACTGTCAAGTACGTGTGATTCTGAGTCTCATATGCATTGATGTTCACGTTACTGCACCATGAGAAGTAAAACATAAACTGATATCAAAATCAGAAATATGGAGACAAAATAGCGCCACAAGTATTGTCAACGTACTGTAGGGGGGGAAAATTGCACGCAGATGAAGAAATCAAATCCCAAGCGTGAGAAAAACACAACCATAGTAGTAAAAAATGAAATCGTACTCGTAAAAAATGAAACCGTACTCGTAAAAATGAAACCGTTACCGTACTAATAAAGAATGAAATCATACTAGTAAAAAATGAAACCGTACTCATAAAAATGAAACCGTACTAATAAAGAATGAAATCATACTAGTAAAAAATGAAATCGTACTCGTAAAAAATGAAACTGTACTCGTAAAAAATGAAATCATAAACATGAGTGAGAAAAACAAATGCAATTTTATTCTTTTACATTTGTGAACATAACTTTTTCGTTTACAATTCAGAAAAATGTGTTTGATTTCTTCATTTGCGTGCAATTTTTTTTCTACACGGACAATACTTGCATTAATTTGTCTATACAGAACTGCAATGAATTAAAATGTTCCACGGGCAAATGTACGTCTCTCGCAGAACAAGACGGTCTCTTCTCCACACTGCAGCAGTCAGATATGTGCTTAGTCTGCATTGCTGTTGCCTCTTGGGTGCTGAGATCCTCTGATCCGCAGGCAGCAGATGCCTGGAAAGCAGGTATGGAACTTCTTGCATCATGTAACAATCTGCTGTTTGTGTAATTAATTTACTCTGCTTGTGTCACTAAAATCTAGCATGTAAAGCCCATGTATGTATGCATGTAGCATTAGATATGGGACATCATTAGATATGACATCTAATTCTAACAGTGTTAATTTCGTTAACGAAAACTATGACGAAAAATGTTCGTCAATGACCTTTTTTGACGAGCTAAAAATAGAACCGTGATAATAAAAACTATGATGAAATGTATGTTTTGTTTTCGTTAACGAGACGAGACTAAAATGTTAGTGGTGGCTATCGGACATTGAAAATGCAGGATATTTTCCCTCAATTGTGCATCTAGTCTGTCTGTCAAAAGCAATGCAGCCCTGTGATTGTTAAGCTTGGTGTGGTGTGTTTGGACCCAAACGCAGGACGCAGGCAAAAGTGGTGAAAAACAGTCTTTACTGGATGCTTTGCTCAAAATATATAACATAAACTGGGGCAGAGCCCAATAACATACAGGAATAC
>CABFOS010027144.1:0-24849 GCA_900660315.1 Diretmoides pauciradiatus
CATCCGCACTTTTGCTGCAGATCACACACACACACACACACACACCTCTGGGGGGAGCTGTGTAAGGAAGTTGTGATCTGCAGCAAAAGTGCGGATGCAGACACACTGGCCAATGGAGGAGGGCAAAGCTTCAATCTCATTGAAACTGCAGTCCAGCTCATCCAGGGATGTCAGTCTAGTGCAGAGGGGAACAGAAGGGGGAAGACAGGAGGACGTAATTTAGGCTTTACAGATTTAAAGGGTTTTTCATATGTAGAAGTATATACATACTTTCTAAAAAAGAAAAAGAAAAAAAGAGGTTTGAATTTGTTTTAATAACTTGTGATATCTAAATTAGCACTGCTAGAAAACATAGGCTACCACTTCATGTCAAAGATCTGGAGGTTCACATGGTAAAAAGAAGCGTTCTTTGAGATCTCGTCCTTGGGAACCCAGACACTGTCTATAAACCATTAGACTACCTCTACCTTTCCTCCAAATCACCCTCAGGATCCTTCAGATCTCAAGGGGTTTGGGACACGTCTACATCTTGTAGAGCACTTCACTTGATCCAGGGGCCGAGCTCTGAGCTTCTTGCTGTTGATCTCAATGGCGAGTCCTCATTGGGCTATCAAAATGGTACAGTGCCCGGTGATCTGCTTCCTTGCTACATCACTGTAGGTGTTATGCAGGGGACAGCTGACCTCTTTGAAGGAAGCCAAGTGGCCATTGTGCATGTATCCAAAAGGGTTTTTCAATTTAAGGCAGCCCACTTCCCAGCACGGTCTCTCCCCTGCCTTCAATGTCTTTATTTCATGTGGTGGGTGATTCCACCCAGCCCTGCCAGTGCACCCTCCTCTTCCTTTCTTAGCTCCTTTACTTTCTTCTTAACTAGCTAATCTTAACTGGCACCCTCTTATTGGTCACATAAGAGGTTCTGTTTTCCCCCCATCTATTCCAAATTGTTTTTGGTTTGGAAATAGGCAAACCAGAATACTATGGACATCTCTTTTTCTTCGTAGGTAGATACAGTACAAACAAATAGGGACGAGATACACAGCGTTACACAAAGGAGCTTGGGTATATGCCTTATTTGAATTAAGTATTAGTGACAGAAGACATCAAAGTAACTTTTAATATACAAATAGAAAAGAAATAGAACAAAGAGCAAACTTGTGTTCAGACCATCTAGCCTGACGACATCTTATTGCAGCAGTGACAACAACATGGAAAGCACCTTAAAAGCTTTATGGGACAGACTTTAAAGAGCAAAGACTGTACACTTCAAACTGAACCCATGCTTCTGCTGAATGAAAAATGCAAATGCTCCACTGGGGATTCAGATGAATGCAAATTGAGTTTGAACTGCTGGAGAGTTAGTGTGTTAATAGTATCATCGAGCTCTATGTTCTATGTATAGCCAAAGAATTAACAGATGATTTGCCTCCTCCTCCTCCAGGGAACAACAACACAACTGGCTACCAATACAGAGACACAGTACACTGACCAAAATAGAGCTTCATATGAATGAAAAAAAAGCATCATATATTTAATCAGTGTGCTGAACCTACAATCCTTGCAGGGGATTAATCTAAACCAAAGGCTTTGTCGTATTATCTGTGCCAATGTATACTAGGATACGCATCCTCACATATGGGATGATTGACAGTGTTTGGAAACAATAGACAATGAACAGAATTAAGTGTAGTGCCAGAATAGTAATTGTCAGTTAAACACAGGTTTGTATCTTTAATGGGTGCGGGGGTTGACTAAACCAAAAATACGTGGGCAGATTAAAATGGATCCTAATCTCTATGCTGGACCATGATGATTCAGAGTAGATCAAGTGTCAGCATGTTGACCTCGCTCTCTAGTCACAGCCTCAGCAGCTGCCGACGGGCTGGGTTCACCTGTCTGACAGACAGTATTGGCCTGAGAACAACTGTGTCTGATTTAATCTGTCAACGCTGTATTAAAAAGGTCATGTTGATCAAGATTACTGCTGACCCAGGTATAATAAAGGAAGTCTTAAACTGTTTGTATTAATCAATATGGCTTATGACTCTTATACTGTAAGCAAGATATCCAAGGGTTCTCATTTAATAACGCTCACAAAATTGCAGAAAACATGGATGCGATGGTGATCAGTTAAACTAAATCATCAGCAGATTCCAAGAACTAAACAACATATTGTAACATATTATTTTGAATGGGAGGAGTTGATCTATTCTATGCGACAGACAGCTTTGGAGTAGACAGAGTGGATCCCAGATGAAAACGGCACATTAAACCACTGACCTCAGGGTTTATTCTGCTGATTTTAAAGCTACTGCTGTAGCACTCACCCTCCGATGGAGTCTGGCAAGTACATCAGCTGGTTCTCATCCACTTTCAGAGCAGTCAGTTTCTTCAGCGAGCCTGACAGACAGAGAGAGATAGAGAGAGATAATTAAAGAGAAGCGTACTACAGCTCGGGGCAGTTATTGATTATCACTTGCTGTTATATCAGAAAAGAGGAATATCCATTACAGTAACTCATTTAATTAATTCATGCTACCATCAATAATGTAACTGGTTTACACATAATCAATGCACACTGAATTCTACTGCATTGTGCATCTGGCCTCATATGATTTTATGCGCTTGTAACATTTCTTGTCAATGGGACCGAGTGGTTTTTCACAGAGACTTTCCGGACGGAAGGTAAGTCCTTAAAATATGCCATCAAAAATGTATTATTAGTTAAAGCATTGGCTTTGTCAGATAAAAAATTGCCAGCTAAAAAGGAACAGAAAACAATTTGTTCCATTTAAACACCCCGGGAACTCATTCATGAAATTTGGCTCTGATAAAAAGGAAATAAGGCGGAAGCAAGTTGAATAGTGGGAGGGTACACTGCTTTGCTATGCCAACCAATAGCCCAACGGCAGCAACTGATTCCACAATATATGAGGTAGCAAAATACAAAACAAAGGAGCAGGGATGAGACATGATTGTACGCCAGTAGATTTATCACCATACTTGCTATAATTTAGTAGGATCATTATACGTTTTGCTAGAATTTTAATTTGCACTAAAGATGAACAAATATAAGTTTGTACTGTACACACATTATCTTGGACACAGGCCCATAACCATGGGCTTGCCGAGATATGTCAATTAAATGTTTTGTCCTACCCTCCATAAATATTTTGGGCTGTTTTAAGCACTAATTTCTTGTAGGCATAATTACTGAGAATTGTTTGGCCTGCAAGAGTACCTTATGGTTAGTTATTTAACTATGGTTATGGTAATCTAAAACAAGAGTTCTGATGTAGGATTCTGTGTAGTCCTGCAACCCAGTACATTCTGAGTGAAATTCACATCTTAGCTGCAAAGATTCATAGTTTAAGTACATTTTTCACAATAATAGAACTTTTATGTAATTGTATTAAGTAGCTAGTTCAACAGACATGATCTGAAGTAAATTGATTTCTCAAATGCCGTACACTATAATGAAGTTTAAACATAAAGGTATAGAGTAGTGAGGTGTAGTCTTTCCCTTTCATTGTTTTTTTTTAAACCCCTTGTTATTAACTGACATCTGTGTAAGTGAATCTGCAATCATCCTGCAATGAGATTCTATTACAATCTGCTGATGCCCCATTTCACAGCATGGCGGCATCTGAGCTGTTCATCCAAAGACAGCTCTACTGGGCCGCATATTGTTCTTTGCCTTCAGATCACGACGTTAACTAAGCCTGTGTGTGTGTGTGTGTGTGTGTGTGTGTGTGTGTGTGTGTGTGTGTGTGTGTGTGTGTGTGTGTGTGTGTGTGTGTGTGTGTGTGTGTGTGTATGTGTGGTAATCTTCACCAATTGAGCCTGGCAGTTGTGTGAGGGCATTGTTAGAGAGCAGAAGATCCTGCAGACCCTCACAGCCGGAGATCTGCTCATCTACCATCTCCAGGTTGTTCTTGGACACATCCAGGTATGCCAGCTGTTTCAGCATCCCCAGCATCTGGACAGATGGACCGACACACATAAACAGACTTTCAGTCACACAGTGTGTATCTCATCATCCTTAGTTGATTTATGCGAGGATTAGACACCGTGGTGTTGGTTGAAATCTGGGTGGGTTTGAACAGTCCACAAAACACCCGTCGAGTGTTGAGAAGTAACTGTATTCCTGAGGTTGCATAATGTACCGATAATCACAGACATCAGAAACGCATTTCAAAGAGTCCCAGATTGCTTTGTAAATTATACACTTCAACATTCAGTTAAAACTGAAAAGGCCTAAATACCAACTAGATTTTTTTTAGATAACTTTGCTTGGATGAGCACACACTGAAATTACTTTTCAGTGTGCTAAACTATTATACACCTAACCAATAATCACAGATTTGTAGTATGCAACATCTTGTTGTATCCTGACAAGCAGGTTAGAACACACATTGAAAAGTCATCCAAATATTACAGTTTTTGAATTCAGTTTTCCATTTATATGTTTGACAGACTTCACTGCATATGGGAAGCCAGACTGTGATTACAACTGGTGCTGCTGAAATGCTGACAGCAGAACTAATGCTTAATTATGACCCAGTTACAAACAAGCTGGTCATTTAGATGAAAAATAAATCTCATGTAACACATTCTGACCGGTCACCATCAACGCCTCAAATGAATGGTGAACGTAAATAACTACTTCATAGCAGAATTTGTGTAATTAAAACTGTCACATTTTGATGACCAAAGGGACACATTTATTTCTATAAAGCATTGCTATAATTCTTGCCTATAATAATGTCTAATTGGGTTCAATCATTCCTCTAACTCTTTGTCAGCTGTGGGTTTTGAGAACTAAATGTCTGATCTAAACTAATTGCTGTTCATTTTGATGAAGAGTTAAGCAGACAGGTGAAGGAAAAAATCTCCAAGACTATGTTTTGAGGAATGACGATCTGATGCCGAACTGATACTGCGTGTATAGGAGTGATTGTAAGTCATACCCCAGGTAAAAATGTCAGTCTGTTCCCATCCATCCACAGCTCCTTGATTCCAGTCAGCTGCTCCAACACCTCAGGCTAGAGAGGTAAAGAGGAAACCGGAGAAAGGAGGTTAAGTGATCTGATTGTGATTATTATGTGTACTATAAATAATGAAAGCTAACTACCAATGGAAACCGAAAATTAACACGTATGTGCAATTAAGGAACAGACTTTTTTTCAGTGACTATGAAGGAGAGAGAAAAAGAGAAGACGAAGGAGCGAGGAGATGAGGTCAACACCAGAGAGGTAGAGCCTTGGGCATTGACAGACTGACAGACACTTACCACTTCAGTGAACTCATTACTCCCCAGGTCCAACCTCTCCAGCTGTGCGAGCTTGTGCATGCTTCTGTAGAGACAGAAGGCAGACAGGGAGCAAGATGTTATGGTTAGGAGGTAAAACAAATCACACAAACAAACGACTCAAAACACTTATGATGATGAGCACAATAGAAACAAAGCATTATGAGTATTGTGGGCTATGTGCTACAAGTCACATTATATTATGAATTACACATTTTCAGGAGTTGAAAATGGACCATAATTACCATAATTAATATAGTTATGCTAATGAGGTCATTACTTTCTTGTTTAGTGAAATGGGCACTTCCCTTCCCAGGAATCAAACCTGGGTCTCCTGCACCTGTAGCCTGTAACATTTATCTAAGTGCACCACTGACTGCATAGCAGTGAAAATAATTTGTGTTGTACCTTTAGAAGCGTACCAATTTAAATGTACAAAAAGTAAAGAAGCTTTGCAAAAGACTATCTGAGCCAATCTACGATGGAGCTGAACTTGGCGAAGGTCTGCTTGGCTATGGACATGTAGAGTGACTCAGTGACGCGGTGAGTTAGGGCCAGTTGCTCTTAGAGAGACCCCCGCCCCCCCGAGGGAAATTACAGTTTAAAAGCTTTATGGTTCACAAGGGGGAAATAAATAGCTTTACCACTCAGACTTGAGGTGTATGCTATCCCTATGAAGTGTATGCTAGCTCTAAACCTCGGAACACTGTAAATACAACTAAATTCACTGTAAATACAATAACAAAAATAGGTTTTGTATCGTTTCTTGTTCCGTGATACAAGTGACATTATTACAAGGCGGTTGCAAAAAAAATCCCTCACAGATTTCAGCCTTTTGAATGTTGGACTGCTTCACACTACAGAAGCTTGACCCGAAAAAAATCAAGCATCTTTGAAAAACAACTCATGTTGGGCCAAAAGGCCAGAGTCGGCAATGATGAACGCAATTACACTACAAGATAATCTGACCAACTGTCAGGCCCGAGGGCCCCTCCACCCCCCAACCCGACCCCGACAGTTGAGATTGTCCAGTCGGGCTCAGCGTTAATTTTGTCTAGTCTGACTGACCTAGGCTTAAAATACATAGTTCCCTTCAGATTCCTTCCATTGTTTGAACGCCTTTGGTTGAAGGACACACTTCTGGGATATTCATACAAGACATTGGGATAATTCTGTGAACAGCATCATTCTGACAAATGGTGATTTAAGCCCATCATACTGCGACACACAAATCAAACTTGTTAGATAACGATTACAGCATTATTGGAACAAATTTCCTAGGATACTGAATCACAAGATCAACAAAAGAAGTGAAACAAAATATGAGACTAAGTACTTAAAGCAACAGATTTAGGATAAATAGAACTGAGATGGAGACGGACTGCGTTCTGTTTGGGAACAGATCATCTGACGATCCTCTCACAGTTAAAATAAAATATTAGTGAGATTCAACACGTGAGTTTACAGCAGATCCTTCCCCGACCCCTACAGGGTTTGTTTTGTCTCAGGCACTCCTCAAAACATCAGAGTGTAAATCACACTGTGCAAATTACACCACACACACACAAAAAAAAAAAACGTTCAAGTCCTTTGGTGTTTTTGTAGTACTGGATGCAATGTGGAAACACCAGTCATGCTGATGCACTTTGGCGCCACGCAGAGCAATAGCCAGCTTTGTCACATTCTTACCTTGAGGCTGGCAAGAAAACCCTAGACTTCCACATGAGCCTAAAGGGTGAAGCATGTGCTCTGCTGGCTCATGTAAGAAGGTGGGTATGCCAGTGAAACAACCAACACTGCGTGATTTACAACCACAGTCACAGGAGCAGGGCCATTTTCTTTAAAAGATAATACCGAGAAAGCAAATAATAGTCGGCTTCTGCGTGTGTCCGTATGTACTGAGAAAAAAGGAAGTGTGTATGTGTAAGCCTGGGAAAGACTCTGTGCCCCTATGTGCATACACGCTTTGTTTACATCTCTGAAATGCTTGCGTGTCGCTCTGACAACGTTCGCAACCATTAGTACTCTTTGTCAGGGTTCCAGCCCTTAACAGGTCTGGCCTCTTTCACATAAACACTGCGAGAGATGATCCGCTGCGCTATCGAAACACCACTCTGCTCTCTAACACACTGGCCGGCCAGTCAGTCGGTGAAAAATAAGAGAACAAATGAAACCAAGCAGGAAGAAGGAAGAAAGAAAAAGCAGACAGATAAAGAATAGATAGCTGCTACCTTAGTGGGAGCAAATGGGGATCCAAATAAAGAATAAAGGGCACAATAAATAGAGAAACTGAGCGAGTATATTAGAGCAAGCAGGAGATGAATGAAGGCAGAAAGACAAAGTAACTTTCCCCACAATCACCTGAGGCATTCTCAGTCATCGGGGGAGGGGGTGTTTGAGCTCCCAGGCTCTCTTCTCTAATGGTGAAATAACCCTCACAACTGTCTGAGTAGAGGATTATAAAACCTGTCACAGCAAGCAGCCAAGTAAAGGGGGGGGGGTCTTATGTAACCCTGTGGAATTCAGCGCTATAGAGGTGTGTGGAGGGAAATCTAAGGTAGGAAGGGGTTGGAGGAGGTTGGGCGGGGGCTGTGAGACGAGAGAGGAAGGAAGAGCTCGTCGTGCTTCATGACACGAACATGACAGCAACGCTGCTTTGATGTTGGGTAACATGTGAAACTTGTTGTTGTTGAGACTTACTTTGGCAACATCTTTAACTGGTTCTCCCTCAGCTCCAAGATCTGCAGTTTAGTCAACCTGCCACAGAGAAATAGTAAAACGTCAATGTCACATCATGGAGTAGTACTACTACGCCTAAAATATGAGAGACTGTCTATGGTGAGTGATTTTAATTGACCTGAATTCCTTGAGTCCACCGTAGCAAATTAAAAAGACTGATAATCATGTTATTTTCGTGATATTATTTTCATATTTATGTCTCCCTATTCCCATTGATATCTCAGCAACAAATTGAACCTACAATATATACAATATTACGTAAGGGATAATGCACGACAAGGTGTACATTATCCGGAATTAATGGATGACATGGAGGTGAAGAACGGCTACCTCCGCGAAGTCCATTAATTACGAATAATGTACACTTTGGAGTGCATTAATCCGCTTATACCATGGTCACTTGCCAAAGAAATTTTTTTAAGACCATTAATTTATATTTTCATGCATTTTGCAGTCAAAATAGCATAATGCTAACACTATGCTAACAAGATTGAAAGTCAATAACATTGTGTACGGTTGACAAATAGTAAATATAATCAGACAGAATGTTTAACAATAGCTAGCTATCCAGCCATGTCATTGTCCCTAAATCAATATCAAGATTTTCACGAACAAATGGCGATAGGTGATGTGTATTGTCGGCCGCAGCCTGATGCAGCGAGTTGAATAGCGAATGGGAGGTGAGGCGATCACTTAATTAAACTGTTATGAAAAGGCGGCTAACGTTACTCTGTGCTTAATTTGTAAATCAGGAGGTCCCAGAACACAGGGACCATCTCTCTCTCTCTCTCTCTCTCTCCCCGGCGCTGTCTGGCCCTCGCTGGGCACATTCCCTTGGTGACGGGGGTCGGCTTGGACAGAACACATAATAGTAAATACACTATGAAAAAGCGGCTATACTAAACTTATAGTAACGTATAGTATAGTTATACTAAACTAATTTAATACCAGATATTACATTCTAATATTCCGTCCGCGTTGTGACTCGCCGGTTGTTGTTGTAATTAAGTTATGTTAACGCTAGTTAAAAAACTGAGGCTTTGACTGCGTCTACTATGGTGTCCATCACCATAGTAATTCTAAACAATAGGTTAATGGTATGACTGATCCTCCTGGCTTCAAACATCCTGGTCAGCAGTTGAGAAACTGGACGGTATCAGAAAACAACAGACTTGACTTTGGCAAATCATTGTGGACCAGACATGACATGATAAATTACATCAAGTAAAAATAGATTTTGACATGCCGTGAAATACATTTTTTTGTCACTTCACAGCCCAAAAGCTGGTTAACTATGTCTGACCTTTCCTCACAAGATAAGATGCCACAGATGTAACAGAAACACACTGTACATTGGCATTCATGTGGTGTACCTCATATTAGGTTTACTATCATCCTCAAGTCATGGTTAACTACTGGACTGAAAGTCAGTGTTATGACCACGTTCATTCTCCTTCAGCTGTGTACTTCAAGTAGCTTCATGTAACTGAAAACTGCTCAAAGCCACAATCTGAACCACAATTCCTTCCTGAAGACCAACCATTTATATTTAATGACCATGAAAACCAACTGACCTGCCGAAGCTGGCTGGTAGGAACTCGAGAAAGGCATCGTTCAGGTAGAGCTGAGTCAGACTCAGAAGCTGGGTGAAGCCCTCTGGCAGCCTGACAACACACACAGGAAAAACCCTTCATTCACCATATCCACCAAGGCAAGTAAAGACATGGCATGATACTGAAACAATTACTGGATAATTAACAAAATTCGTAGTTATCTTGGAGGTGAAAGCCTATGTGGGTGGGTTGTACTCACTTGGTTATGGGGTTCACACTGGCTTCTATAGTAGCAAGGACTTTGCAATTCTTGATGTTTTCTGGAAACTCCTGGATACCTTAACATCCAAACAGAAAAGCATGCATTCAGCGGTTTTAAAATACAGCAACAACTGCACACCATCGAAAAGTTGTACCATCTCAGCCGCTTTATTGATACTCAGCCAAATCAAATTACATCTGTCAAAACCCAAAATGAAGTTGAGAAGGATAATGCTGGCTATCTTGTTTGCATAAAGTAGGAAAAGCTTTGTGAATGTTAAACACAGGTGGATTGTGATGAAGCCAGCTAGACGGCAAACTAGTCAAGCAGGAAGGCAGTCTGTGTGAATTGTGTGTGCTGAGGGTGCATTAGAGTGTCTCTGCACCTTTCCTCTCTAAACAACCACAGAGAGGAGTGCTTGAGGTGACACATTAATAGAGAGAGAAAAAAAAAGACCTGACCACTGAGTGATAGTCTGCAAGTTCTCACCAAACATCCGCAAAGGGTGAACTAAAAGGAGGGGGAGGTGACCAAGTCTCAAGGTTTATTTCCACCCACTTTGTTTTGTGTCCACAACACTTAGCACAGAGTGCTTTGTGAAGGAGGATAAGCTACGTTGAATGTAAACACAGCATACAAAGCTCACGTTCATGAAAACACAACCGCATACCTCCAACACTTTTCTGCCCAAGCACTGATGATTCATTTGTATTAGGTATAGTTTTTCAAACTGTGTGTCCACAGAAGGGTTTTGCTGAGCATGCATGCTTTCCCCCCCAGCACTGCCATGCATCAAATGTACACTAAGCCCATGTGTTTCATCTTGTGTAGCTAACAGTGCTAAACAGATGCGTTTGGGAAGCCCTTGTCATGGCTACTGGTGTTGCTATTAGACTAGAGAAGACTTTTAGTTTGAAGTACAATGCCATTTTATTATTTTAAATTGTTTCTCTAAAAAAGGGCTAAAAAAATGCTAAACTCTCCATAACGTCAGCAACATGCAACATCTTTTTCATTGAAGATAACAAAATGGCTGCATATGTGACTCTATAGGTAGTACGGCATTAGAACAGAAGGTTATCATGTATTCAACTATACTAGCACTGTACTCTGATCTCTACTGAACAGCTTGTTCTGACCTTCTGAACTAGGAGAACAGTGATCATTTTTCAACAAAAAAGCAGAAATTGAAGGGACTCTCCATTATGCTCTCCATACATTCAACCCTGTGCATGTCTATGATCACACAGTCATATTTTGATCAACGCTAAACTGACATTAGCCACTCTGAGAAACGTAAGCCATTCTCACACAAATATATCATGAATTAAATTGTCAGCAACCTGTGAGAATCAGGCAAGGTGAGAACCAGCTCTAGGTTCCTCCAGTTACCTGTTGTGGCGCTACTGCTACACTGTGGGTAGTTCAGTGTCTAGTGTAATGCAGGTCTTGGCTTGTCTGCCTCCATAATCCATTACATAAGGTTTTTGGAGTCATGTAGTCTTGTGTTGTAACATGTGGTATCTGAAACACGTTGAGGCATTTAACTATTTTACGCAATCTGAATATGATATTGATTATGCAACCATTTCTTGGCAACTTCAATCTGATCTAGTTTGTCTATAATGGTCATGACAACATAAGGACACACTGGGCCGGTTGCAGACCTGACGTGAACTTCACAGCTCTCTGCAACAGTACTGTAGGTTTTCAGCTTTCAGCAGGTTTTCAGTTTCAGTTTTAATAATTGCTCGTCATTACATCCACCATTCAGAAAGACTTTATCAAGCCTATTTTTTACTTTATAAACAAAAATCAGGAAGTGAACCCAATGGGTAAATCTACTTACTGTTCTTGCTGACATCAAGCTCCCTGAGATTGATGAGGTTCGCGATCGCTGCTGGTAACACTGTTAGGTCATTATCTGGCATGCTCAGTCGGTGGAGCAACTGGCAGTTAAACAGTTGCTGTGGAGAGAGAGAGCAGGAGATAACACAGCACGTTAATTTAACAGTGTCATTGAGGACGTTTTCTATGTACAATCAGCAGAGTACAATCACAGACAAATATAATGTTGGCTCAACTGCTAATAACTGAAACTCAGATAATCATAGGCATGGGATCTGACATGGACTCATCTGCTGAGAGTTGCTACGGTTAGAGCAAGAGGAAGATAGAGGGTCGCTTTAGAGAGGCAACATGATGGAGATCGACTTCAACATCATCCTCATGAGCTGTGAATGTCATTATACTCCTTGTCTCAATGTCCTGAGAGCTCAGTTGCATCATTCAAAGACTCTTCTGTCAAAACTGAAGAGTGTACACAATACAAGCACTCCATAATGGATAAACGAGTTAGGCCTGCTGGAAATCAATGATATCAAGCAGCCTCATGAGCAATGTCTACCTATGGGTTACGGATTTTCTAAAACAGTAAAGACGTAGTCCATAGAAATTAAGGTATCTATACATCAGCTTGTGCGTCTTACTTTGGGCAGCTCCTCGATTTGGTTGGCATCAAGGTAGAGTTCTTGCAGGGTCTTCTCAAAGCTGAAGATCTCCTTAGGAACAGTCTCCAGGCTGCAGTGGGAGTAGTCCAGCGATGTTACGGTCTCCTCCTCACCCCGCAAGCAGCGGCACGGCACCAGACGAACCAAAAAGTTCCGCTTGGACATCCTCAGGCACTGTGGAGAGAAAATGGAGGCGCTGTCAAAATGGAGGGAGGGAAACGAATCTTGAGTTGGGGAGGTAGTGATGCGCCTACAAAACCTCATACTTTTTATATTGCATTTATGTTCAGTTAGAAAGTTCAACAGTCTCGTTTTCTTTGTTTTAAATACTAAAATTAAAGTCTCTTGAAAGGGAAAACCTAGTGTGAGCCGTTCTCAGAATAAAAGCTTTTCAGCAGCAGCACTAATAATGGTTCTTCAGTGCCATAGCACTTCTGCGCAGGGACCTTTCTAAACAGCCACGGCTTACATCATGCATGCTTCATCCCTATTATTTCATCAAGTATTGTGCTGACAATGAGCCCTCAAATTTGCATATAGATTACAGCTGTTCATCATTATACTGACAATGCATCACCATTCAGAGGATGGGAACTGGATGCAGCGGATAAAAATACATACATATAGTGGAAAAAGGTGCAGGGCCCTTTGGCATATGATATGACACACCTGCTGCGTAATACAACATGGAGAAAAACATACTTTTCTCTAACAGAAAACTACATTTGGAAATAAATACTTCAAAAAATGTCCGTAGGTGGTCACAGTGAGCAGATTTCCAATAGCGTAAGTAGGCTGTGGTCTTATTGTGCTGAAACTGAGGATGAACTCGCACACAGAAACTTGAATGACTCATCTTTTGGAAAACCTTGGAAAACAATTTGTTATCCTAAACAGAACGTCAACTCAGGAATAAAAAGCCACAAAATCCATTCTGCTTTCGCTCTAGACATGATGGGTGATCTTAAAAACAGTGATGGGGGTGCATTGCTTGTGAACCAATTCTGTTTTTCCCCCCCTTAAACATACTTCTGGGCTATTTTCAAATGGGCCATAGGGACTGTGTGGGTCTGTGGGTCTGAAAGCACGAGTCTCAGACACAGGTCAGCATAGAGGTTTTGATTGAGTACAGTATGCACTATGGAATGTGCTCTGGTCAACAGAGGCTTTGTTCTTTGGAGCATGTAGAGAATGTGACTTTTCCTCCCCCTCGTCTTAATCTGTGGACCGCCACAGCACATAATCTCTGATTCCTTTACTCGCTCTGCCTGCCCTGACTGACTTTCTTACTGAGTGGTAAAATTGTGATAGCCTTGACCCCTCCTGTCAGTGCAGACGCACACGTGTGTGTGTGTGTGTGTGCGTGCGTGCGCGCGCCCCAGGGGCTGCAAAACATAATTTAACCAGTCGTGAACTTATATGGAAAAGTTATTTGTCAGTGAGACTAGGTTAAATACACAATATAGACAGAACACAGGTGAGACTAGGTTAAATACACAATATATGAAAACAATAAATGCAGTCGCACACTCCAAGGCTCCGATGCAATCTTTTTTTATTTTTTTAAACCAACGTTTCGGCCTGTATGATGGCCTTCTTCAGGGTTAGTGATTTATTGTTTTCATTCAACGTCTTTCCGTCAGTCGGCACCTCATCAAGCACGGGTGTGCGTTCCACTATCTGCTAAAGTTAAATACACAATATAGACAGAACACAGGTGAGACTAGGTTAAATACACAATATAGACAGAACACAGGTGGGGAAAGCAAAATACATAATGGGGCTTTAGAAAACTGAACTTTTAAACAGTCTAGGGTGTCGTTACAACTTTCAGAGTTTGATTTCTTAAGCTTATATGCTTGTGGATGACCAGCTAACACCATCCCCCAGCACTAATAGATGTCTTTTTCACAATCCTTTGTTTATGTGTACAAGCAGTTGTTATGTGAGTGGTGGTAGCTCCACTGGAACACATGGAGGCTGACAAGCCTGCAATCCTTTTTGGATATTAATTTGATAAGACTTGCTCTGCCACTGCTCTTCACTGAATTATCAACAATCGTGCTAATAGCTGCATAGTTCAGGGAAGTGAGAGAAAAAAAAATGGAAGTTAACATTTGAGAATAGTGCGATGTGAGTATATACACACCTTCAACACACACAAGAATGACTTTTTAAAATGTTAATTTGTGAGAATAAAAGGTCAGTTTTGGCCAGCTCTCACATCCTGTCTGTTTGAATCTAGTCCTCACTGCTACTCGTCTTTACTAATGCGGTTTAGACCTATTGTCACATCCATCTATATTTTAGTGCATGCACAGCCACACATTACACACTTTAATTTCTGCACTTTTCCCGAAGTATGTGTGGCTCAGTGTAGTGAATTTATGTCTCAGTGTTTTCCAATAGCCTATCATGAAATTAGCCAAAAATCACAAAGAATACAGCAGCTGGACACAAGACAGAGAAACACCCTAAATATTTATCAGCTTATGAATACCAATACAGGAAGCTTTTCCCAAAGGAGCCTTCCATCCCAGCCAAAGCTGACTCAAAGGGGTCTGGTGAATGTTTACTCTATCGCTAACCCGTCAGAAACCGGTGTATGCAAACACACATACACACTTACACAAGGTAAACATAATCAAAGGGGCTGTCAGCCTCCTACACCCACTGTGCTATAGCAGCAGACATCTCATATACGGTCTAAATACTCAGTAATCAGGTGTATCAGCAGAGGGGATGACAGGGGGCTTTGGAGTGCTGACCTCCATTCAGCCTGAGATGAGATGACGCATACTATGCAGTCGTTAGTGGGAGGACTGGGAGGAGAGGAGAATGTGATATGGACGTGAACAAAGACGGGGGCTGATATTGCTTAATGTAAAGTATGCAAGAAAAATCAAACGGAGCAAGCAAGGAAGATAAAGTGTCATGAGAAAGAATTGGGGACACAGAGGTGCATACAGATTGAGAGAATAATGGGAAGACTGGAGGAACGCATCAAGGGCAGATGGTGGAAGAAAAGACAGCAATTTTATCATCTCATCACACAGTCAAAGATTTCCTTATCTCCTACCTGAGCTGGGCTGGGTAACCATGGTGTAGTGAATTTATGTCTCGGGGCCTTGTCTAGGCTGGCTGGCTAGACAAGGCCCCAAGAGTTATCTAGTGGGCACCACGCTAATGTGAACCATGCTGCTTATAGCTTCTTAGGTGCAACATAGGCTTATCCAGTGGCCTACATGGTATGTCGGCTGATGACCGACTACATTCAGCCAGCTTTAGCCCATAAAGAGCTTTTGCCTTGAACTAAGAAACACACAAGTGCAAGACATGCAAACGTGATTTCCAGACATGTAAAGCTCTTGTCTGAGATTTTGTTTCATAGCCTACTTATTTAGGCAGCACATTTACTTAAAAAAGGGTAGTAAAAACTGGGCCTGTTCGGGGGTTTTCATTCAGAAATTCCCAAATGTGTGGGCTTGTGCAAGTAGTGTTCACGTGACTCGGTAGCCTGGCAGTGATGGTAGTGGCTTCCTCTGTGGTACAGTGAATGAATAAGTTCAGCGGGCAGGTCAGTCACAGATTCACACTGTATTCTCCTTCTCCCAGTCAGAGCCAGGAAACCACGTCACAACTGCCTCTATGTAACTTAAGTTCCTCTTGGGTCAGAGTGTTGCTATAGAGACTATGGTCAGGGGTAGTATCGCCTCCCCACCCCCAACTCATACACAAAATACACAGCGAAGCAAACCCAACATTCTATGTTGATAAATCCAGCATATGCCTTGGTTTTAAAAACAATTACAAAAAGTAAAATAAGCACAAATAAGCATGGTGGCAAGAAACCCAAATTAAAATGGTACAGTATGTGAAACCCTTTTTAATCACCTGCAATCCTGTATGAATGGCTCCTAAATTATGGTCTGATCTTCATCCAAGTCTAAAATAGATTGAAAAAGGATATGAACCATGGAGGTTTAGTAACCGGTGGAGCCTCTTTTAGCAGCGATAACTTCAAGTAAATGTTTCATGTAGTTGCTGATCAGACCTGCACGGTTAGGAGGTATTATGGACCATTCCTCCTTAGAGAACTGGTTGAGTGTTGTTGAACACCTTGCTTCAGGTCATGCCACAACATTTCAATAGGGTTACGGTCAGGACACTGTTTAAGCCATTGTGTTGTAGATTTGCTTTTGTATCCGACTGTAGACTGATAGAAACCCAAGTCTTTGGAAATGTGAACTATAATACATTTCATATTTCAGATTTGGGTGTGTATTTTCCCGAAAGTCAGGCTCCCTCCACTGTGGCCAACTGGGACTCATTGACCTACTTCAAGTTCATCCACTAGAATATGTTATGGAACCAATTAGACAGCCCCCAGTAGTGTGCGATGCTGTGTGGCTCTGCTATTCTAAAGCCCTGGTATCAGCGTGTCGGGTTTTCAGGTCCTGCGATGGGTTGTGCTTTGTAAAGACCCTCTTTAAGCACATCTAACTGTATGCTTGTAGAAAATTAAGAGCAGAGGCGATATGGCAAGTGGGCACAAATACTTACACAACAGAGTTTGTAATATTAGCCTAAGAATACTAACAGTCAAAATAGCTCTGCTGGTTATCCTTGGTGTGTGCATGCGTGTGTGTGTGTGAAATGGGTTAAGTGGAAATGCAAGAGCAGCATTTGACAGTAGCAGGCAGCTTGTGATATTTATAGTAAGCAGTACTCATCTGGGTGATATGGCAGAATGTGATTAGGCTAGCCCCTCATCTTATGAAAGGAGCTTTTGATCCAGTAAGATTGCAGTAGGCTGTTACAGGATTGCTAGGCCAAACCTCAAATTCTGTAACTGAGAATTATGGCAACAGAAACAATGAAGGAGAAACTACAAAACATGTTGCAGAGCCTGCGGGACACTGTTAAGTTAGTCTGGCAAGGAAGATGAAAGAAAAAGTCACCTTTGTAATACAGGGCACAATGCCAGTTACTGTAGCTATGGGATTGGAGCTGTTGTGCGACTTTTATTTTTAAACTTTTTTTCCCTCTATTTTTGAATCACTCCACTTTTTCCTTCACTGTCACAGTTTGAAATACATAGATTTTTTTTTACAATCAAATGTCTTCAATCACATAATTTTAATATGTCTTTTGCGTATTGCTGGCAAGACTAGTTTTATGTTTGTATAGTCACGTAACAGGTTGAAAGGGTAGGGGCATCTCTGGAATGAAGTGCAGTGGAAAACCTAGTCACTGGTGGTGTTTATTACCGCTGCGACTCATTGACAGTATCACCTTCAACTCCAGCTGGCACAACAGAACTGCTACTGTTCAATAATGCAGTGGGATATTGGATTAGAGGCTCACAGCTCAGTTATTGACTAAGACACACAGATCCGAACCACTATAATGATGCTGGCTACTCTCAAACAAGTCATTCCCAAGCACTGCCGCATATGCACCACATCGTTTCCTGTTCCCTCAAAACTAGGGAACAGGAAAAGACGCTAGCGGATTACAGCTAAAATAGGTAGAAAGACAACTCTGTCTGAACCTGAAGTTCCGGTTTCTCTCTCTCCTTCAGGTTTTGGTTCTCACCAGTGTTCTTGATTCTCAATGGTCTTATGTGACTGTGGAAAACAAAACCATGATTGTTTTCTTTGAATTCATTGGTGAAATGAGGGTAAGTAATCTGATCCTTGACAAAGACACAGTGCCTTTTACAGCATCTTCCCAACTTCCCACCCAGAGTTGACTGCCTCTGGCAGACTCAACTCACCATCAGTTAATTTGCACATTTACTTGTACAGAATAACCTACACACATTCCTTTGCATTTCCAATCTGTGTGTTTATATATGTTTATCTCTTAGAAAATGCAAGAAGAACACCACCTGTTATTGCTGCACCAGAATATTGGGCCTCCTCATATATCTTTGTGAATGTGTGAAATGTACTGAAGCGCTAGGCAAAATTGCAATACACGTCATTTAAAATTAAAGAGTTCCTTTAGGACATTATGCAGTTGTTTTTCTTTGTGCAGCAGTCCTTTTCATTATAATGCTCAACACTTTACTTTGGCTTACACTGTATTTTCTTATTGAAAGGTGCCAAAGGACACAATATTGTGGTAAGTCCTTCCTTGTAGTAAGAAAATGTCATAATACATACTGTATTACCACTGTGTAATACAATGTAGAAAGTATACAATAGTATACGTGTACAAAAAATAGTTCCAGCACCTGATTTAAGCATTGCTGAGTGATGTGCATATATTTCCCACTGTTTTCCTCATAGAGGTTATGTTGTATCCCATTAATCACTAAGGTGATAGCTAGGGTGACAACAATCCAAATTTGACTGATTTATTTCTGAATCTGCGTCATATTTTTTAATGTTCTTTTGATGAAATTGAAATTGAGTTTGTTAGGAAACAGGAAACATTTTTAAAAAATCTTGCATTAAATCATTGTGTGTCATTGAAAACTACATAAGTCATATGAGAGAAATTTCTATTGCTCACACTTCTCTCGGCACACACACAGCCCTGTCTCACAGTGGAGGACTTCAGATATTAAAACCAGTGTGTCTTCATTTCAATTCCCTTTGAGATGACTATCATAATTACTCTAATGAATAATTCCCACGTTATTTCTTTAGCCCCCAGGCCAATGAATGCAGTCTTATTTCCACTTCATCTGCTGAGGCCCTCAAAACTCTGAGGTTATGGAGATGTCATGGACCCCCCCTGAGAATGGCAAAGACATGAAATAAGCCGGTCCACTTCAAAAGGCTGCGTCAAGGTGAATAATGTGCTGACCTTTACTATAAGCTAGTAGCCATCTACACTGCACCGTTCACTCTCAAATCTGGTGTCAATAAGCAGAAAGAAAGAAAAAAGATCAATGGGCAAAAACTATTCTATAAATGAACTAGAATGAACTGCCCAATGGTACACAAAGCTCTCATAAATGAAAGGACATGACTGTAATCCAGTCTGTTGTCCTCTGGGGAAGTATAGCACACCTTGTTTCATTGTCAAGAGTGACCTACAAGATGTCTTGCAGTCATTTTTGTGACAGGCCTCTGGCTCCTGGCCTGGTTGACCATCCAGTTTGTTTAAAAAAACACTAGTGAGTAAAAGAGCAATCAGATGTGGGCTGATGCACGACTGGTTGAAAATGAATAAATGAATAGCAATAACCGTGCCAAGATAATAACAAGATTCACTATTTGCTTGGCGGAATGCCTAGAATGTCTTTTTACGCACATAGTGGTGACCGGTTTACTCCTTCAACCCACCCACACCTTTTGTGTGGGCAAGTCCTGCACACAAATCAGTTGTTCCATGTCAAGGCGTGGTCCATAAAATTATTGACTGTGGAATGTGTTTAACAATATTATGTGAAGGCACTATTATTTTTTTAAATCATTTTTGTGCATAACCTGATAATCATATCCGATTGAAATAATAACACGTCGATTTTTCATCTCAGGCATTACTAATGACCTGTTGACAACGCACATCTCAATACAAAAAAAAGGAAATACAGGACGATCATCACAGAGGTCATGGCATGCTGTGACTTGCCCTTCATAACAGATTTGTTTTCTTCATCTGGCAAATAAGTGGATGACACTGGTAAACATGAAAGTTTGAATTGATTTGAATAATACAATGTAGATATTTTCTCACAGCCTTACACTTCTATCAGTATTGCTATATTTATGTAACAAAATAAATGTATAGATTTTTCTTACCGGTACTTACTTTCTTATTATATTACTATAATATAGCAAATGGGCAATTTTATGCAAAAAGATATCAAAAAGCAGGCAGCATTCCCAGCAAGAACACAACGCTACTAAGCAGACCGTAAGAATTATGAATCAACCTATCAGCAATTACATATTGCTGATACGTTGATTCAGTCTGAGACAAGCAATTCTTACAAACAAAATATCAGAATCATCACCAAGAAAATGAAAAGCATATCATGTTTGGAACATTACAACAACAAAACTATATTACAAATTAACATTTAATTCAAGTAAATTGCTTTAAAATGTGAACATAACGGCTACTGTCAGAGAATATCTCTACTGTAAGAGACTGTTGTTACCCATATCATGTTCAGGCACAATGAACTAAAGTCTAGCTATTGAGGAAAATTTATAAACGTAACCAAGATCACCAAAATAAATTAACATTTGATTACTGCATGACATTGCATGATACTGCATGGGGTGCACTTTTGCTCATATCATGCAAAAGTCATATGCATTTTTCACTGTCAAGAAGTGAGGGAGAAAATCCAAATCCACCTTAGAGAGGGAAACACTGCTGTCCAGTATATCAGCAGCCTGAGGGAGAGTGGCAGTAACACTGATGAAGAATTGTTCTGAGTTTATCATAAATCTCTTTGTTTCTATCACCAACTATATTTTTCTACCCACTGGCCACAGTAGCTGGTAGATTCCAAAATAGATATGAATAGATATGAATCTCTAAATGATCATGGTTACTTGCTAAAATGGCTTCAAGTGTTGCCAGCCTATTTCTGACATGAATTCTATATCTATTCTATTTGGATGTGCTATAATGCTTTAGCAATATTGGTGATGTTTTGACTTTTTTTTTGAGTCATGACAATAAAACATTGTTAAACTGAATGTACATGCACTGCTTTGTCTGACAAGATATGCTCCAAAACCCAAAGCTCAGAAAAATAAGACAAAGAAAATATCTTTGCGCCTTGTCATGCTTGTCGAGAGCAAATGCTCCATTTGCAGGTCAACATGTTGAGTTTCATCATCAGAACTACAAGCCACAGCTGTCTACAAAGTGCGTCTCTGAAAGCCACTTCCTATGTGTGAAGACTGTGATGACGATTGTGATGAGATGAGCAACATTAGAGAATATCCTGTGAGACAAGTTCCCTTCAGTTGTCAGTCGGTGCTGATTCTTAGTTTCACTCACGCCAAAAAATAGTAAGTAAAAATGCCCTAAAAGCCTCATCTTCATCTTAGCTGCAAGTAATAATCACAATCCAAAGATTAAAAACAGGTGATGCTTGAGCCATAGCGCAGAGAAGCCCAATGCATATGCACCACCAGTAGGGTTTACCTTCCACCTTGCAGTAACTGTGATGCTGGGTGCAGATGCAGACACTGCTTTGTTATTGTGATTTCTCTTCACACCGCAGACATTCTCCTGTCTAGATAGGTTAACAAGAGCTGTTTTTACACCAACGCATCAACGTGATTGGCACATAATTAATGTGTCATCATATCGGCGCGACATATCGGGAGTAATTTTGATATGTGTCCGATAACAATAATGCATATTTAAGTAATTATCGCCCGATACTGATATGATGACCGATATATCGTGCATCCCTAGTTTTAAATTTTACTTCATTACAGATTGTAATTGTTTATTTAGCAAACCTGCTTAAAGTCAGTTTTCAGTGGGCTTATTTCCTGGCTTAACAAGCTTTCTTTAAAAGGTGAAGGCTATGGAAAGTCAGATTGTCTACACCTACATTTCACACAGTCACATTTAACAACTTGACAGTTCAAAAAGAATTATATAGGATCTATACTGGCCCTATAAAAAGCTCAGAGCATCCATAGCTGCTGGTTTAGTTTGATTCTACAATTTCATTTTGATATTAAATACAAAACTACTGCATATGTGGATCAAAGCTGTGGTCGAATCATACTGGGAACTGTTACACAATCTGGTACAAAACCTGGTACAAAATCTATTACATATATGTGGATTTTGAGGGGAATGGGTCCTTAATCATTGAGATCTAACCAGGGTACAGATAGAGAGAGCAGTATTGGTTATAAATAGTAGCCTGCTTAAAAAGCCTTTCCGCCGGGAAGTCCTTAATTAAATATGAGATTAAGTTGAACGTGAGCCCCTGGGCTCAACTCCATTCTGCACCAAGGAGACCCAAACAATGACAACAGCTTTCAAGGTCATGATAACAATAGAGGTTGTGGAACGGTCTATTCCATAGCAATGGTGTGAATATTGTACGTATAAATAGGTGTGTGTGTGTGTGTGTTTGTGTGTGTGTGTGTGCACAAACTACTCTTTTTGGAGCTGAGATGAGGACGTTAATCACATCCACATGACAGTTTCAATAGACATGGCTGCTGTCATGGTTTGTTTTGAACCATGGAGCACGAGACAAGTAGAGCATTAGTGCTTACAGTGAACCAAGTAGGCTGATCTGAATATACAGTGAGTGTAAGTCTTAGAAGCACATTTTTTCCCCCAACTCACAGAGCCCAAGAGGACCCGGAGGGCTATCCGCTCATGAACTAGGCTACTCCCACACATGGCCAAGAATGGAAAAGCAGAGAAATGGATAGCAAATCAACAAGCAAGACAAAAGGAGACACCACCACATAAAATCTACACAGTAACCTTCAATAAATATCTTACTTGCCAAGTTTTACTTGGCATAATAATGAAATGAATGAACACCACATTGCATTTTCTTGGAAACTTAAGGAACACCATTTTAATATGATTTAATAGTAATTTTTAAAAGGTTCATGCATCAAGCTCAATGTGTTTTCTTCCCTTGGCTAGACTAATTTTCATTTGACTAGCTACCCTAGTGTCAAATATATATATATACACACACAGCCCTATTGGGCAGTGTCTGTGGTACAAAATCTGAAAAGCAGCTCTTGAAAACCAAATCCATATTTCCAAGATGATGCCTCTCCAGAAGAGTGAGATACAGTTCAGAAGCGTGTCTATGTGTGTTTGTGCATGCATGTGTGAGAGAGGGGGAGAGAGGAGAGATGCAGTACGCCAAGTCTCAATAACCAGGTCAGACACATTCAGGTCAGGCAAATGTATCCATGCAGACGATTGCCGCGTTTATGTGTGATGCTGACTGGGAAACCTGGAAATGGATAACACCCCCCAGTGCCTTGTTAGAAGAACAAAGGCTGCTTATCATCGAATGCTGTTTGAAGAACTGAAACCATCTTTAGGGGTAACAGTGGAAATTTCATGACAAATAATAATCAAAATACAGTTATTCCCTCTCTCAGACACAGCTTCTCTTAAAAGCTTTGGTAAATTCACGATATAACACCCCATTTGATATGTCACCCTTGGTTTGGGATGCACATGTTAGTGGGATGAATTGGTTTAGTAATGGCTGGTGAATGAACTATAGCCTAATAGCTAAACCACCTGCCAGCTGTGCTTAAATGCACAATATCGTCATGTCAAGCAAACGTTTATTACACTTAACATTACAATTGTGCAATTGTTGTATGCCTTTTCACCATATTTTAGCCACCAGAAAGTGATTATTTGATAAAATAAGCATTTTGACAAGAGGTTAAAATACTTATTTTACAGCTCAAGAGGTTTATACCTGTGCTGAGCAATTAACCATTAGTTAAAAAAAAAAGCAATGCTGTTTACAGATCTCCACTCACATGGGCTTTGTGTGACCACGTCTGTTACGGAAATCTGCATAAAAAGCCTTGACTTGTTTGTAGGGAGTATGAAAATGTATATAGTGAATTGAATTTCACATGAATAATTCATTTACCTATAAAAACAACCATCTCTTAGCCTCTTAATTGTAATTATTGCATGGTGTCAAAAAAGTCACTAGATTTAAAAATGATTTAAAAAAGATAATGTAAATCATATTTATGACATTATTATTATAACAAGGTCCATGCAGTTAGTTATTGAGAAATAATGAGATTTGAGAAATAAATTAGTATTTCTCGTTTAGGAATGTCAGGAATGAGGAATTTTCTCAGAATTGAAAGCAACAAGGAGGCACTAAAAATGTTTCCATACTGAATCAAAAACACAGCGAACCGTGTCCTCAGCACCAAGTTACATATTGCACTGTGACTTTTGGGAATTGTTCAACCCCTATGAAGCTCATGTATTATTATGCATTAGTACAGTGTTTCTCAACTGGTGGGTCACGGACTCATTCTAAGTGAGTATTTTAAATGCAAAAGTATTAAACACCATGCTTTTAAGATGTAATCTATAAATCCTTCGTTCGTTCGTCATCTTCCGCTTATCCGGGTCCGGGTCGCGGGGGCAGCATCTTCAGCAGGGAAGCCCAGGAAGCCCTCTCCCCCGCCACTTCAACCAGCTCTTCCGGGGGAATCCCGCGGCGTTCCCAGGCCAGCCGAGAGATGTAATCCCTCCAGCGTGTCCTGGGTCGACCCCGAGGTCTCCTCCCGGTTGGACATGCCCGAAACACCTCCCCAGGGAGGCGTCCGGGCCATGTCCCAAGAGCCAGCTTCCATAGCCGGGGATCGGACCTCCCAGGTCCCCGCCTTGGACTGCTGCCCGGTTTACATGGCATCGGACCCTTCTGGTTCCTCCTGCGGGTGGTGAGTCCACTGGAGGACGACCCCACGTCACCGGTTCGGCGGCGGGCCCCGTGGGCGAAGACCCGGC
>CABFOS010027200.1:0-12589 GCA_900660315.1 Diretmoides pauciradiatus
ATTCAGAAATGTACCTAAAGGATGGACAATCGACAGTGGAGAATGAATGGCCGTCTTTAACAATAAATCTGGTCACTGCACGATGACATTCTTCCACTCTTTCAGTGGTCATTCTCCCAGCTTGAGCTTTTGCCAGCGTGAATGGAGTGACTTCGTGGCTTCTGGTCCTGCCTGTGTTCTCTACTTGGCTGCTGGTCCTCCTGCCTGTGTTCTCTACTTGGCTGCTGGTCCTGCCTGCGTAGTTCAATGTAGTTAGTGTTAGCTAACGTGGTTAGCTAGTTAGCTAATGTAGCTAGCTAGCTAGCTAGCTAGCCTACATTGAGTTCGTTTGCTAGCTAAGGGGCTTTTTGAAACATCTTAAATACAGCAGTTAACTTGCAACTAGGTACGGACACATTTATTGCAAAGTTAGTAGTTAAACTGACGATTTTATAATGTTAGTACTAACCTGGAAGAGCACTGACTGCGGGCTTGGGGGAAGGAGCGCTGCTGATGCGGGAGGTTTTCTGAACACGTCGAACACGCTACATTCCCTCAGGTTAATGTCGTGTTTTAGGTGTTTTATCATGGCAGATGTGGTACCACCGGTGCAAGTGATAACTGCACTGCATTTATTACACTTTGCCTCATTTTCTTTGACTTTGTCAAAGTAGAGCCACGCTTTGGAGGACTTCTGCCTTGCTTTGCTGCTCATGGTTTCTGTTTGAGTGGCGCTGCCGCTGACACTCCCACTCGACAGGTAGACGTGTGGTGTGAGTGACGTCACTTCTATGCACCAAATGAAAGCCAATGAAATTCGAATGAAAGCCGGGGGGAAAAAATCTAGGAACCGTTTGTGGGATCTGTTACTTCAAATGTGATGGAACCGGATCCAGAACCGGAAGTTTGGATCCGGTTCCAAAAAAGAACCGGATCCGGATCCCAACCCTAGTCCGGTTATCCTAATATTTACAACCCTCTTGACCCGCAGGTACGAGGCGAAGACCAACGAGCTGATCAACGAGGAGCTCGGCATCGCTTACCCCATCGTGGACGGCATCCCCAACATGATCCCCCAGGACGCCAGACTCCTGCAGAGAGACCCGCAGGACCGCACGCAGGAATAGAGACACAAGACACGTGACCCGAGTACTGCAGAACTCTGATGTACTTTAAAACTGATATGTTGTATTACTGCAGATTAATAACCACTTAGCTGGAAATAACATTCACAACTACTATTAAGCGCAAACACATTATTAAGTGTGTACTTTTCTACTAGGGCACCTCGGCCTACTTGCAGTAACACGTCACCGGTAGTACACCATGTTCTCCCTGTCCAACCTGGTGGTGTTAGTCCCCATAGTGTCTCTGTGCGGTTTGTTCTACTCGGCTGCGGTGGATGAGAACTTCCCCCAGGGCTGCACCAGCAGCAGCAGCCTCTGTTTCTACAGCCTGCTGCTGCCTGTCACCATCCCCGTCTACGTCTTCTTCCACCTCTGGGGCTGGATGGGGATCAAACTGTTCAGACACAACTAGGGAAAACTCCACCCTGAAACACTTGAACGCTGCCGTGTAGAATAGTTTTCAGGTGTTGTGGGAAATGAAGGGAATCACTAACGAGGCAGGTTGACACCGAAATGTAAATTATGATCACAAAATAACACTGGTGATACATAACGGCGTAAGAGTATCCGAGGGTGGAATTTTCCTTTTTCGTATTTATGTAAAGCATTGCCAGTGTTTATCTTTGCTTGACAACGGCTAATTTGTAACGGCATAAGAGGTTATATGAATAAATATATTTCCATTTGAATGGTACTGCTCAGTAGGTGTGTCACTATATTACAGTGATGTAATACAGCCGTTACCCTACAAACTGGACTGCCAGGTTAAACTTTACATCCTGACAGCAGCACGTGTCCACGCCGTTCAGGCAGCGGTGGAAGGTCAACTGTTGTGTATATGTGACATGGGAAAGATGTATAGTGGTGCAGAGATTAAATGAATAAAGCTACTTTCAATGGCTCAACTCAACAGCATTTATATTCATAACCAGTGAATCCAGCAGCTACAGTTTCTTCACAATAAATACGTTTATTGATAAAATATTTCTATTATATTCATACACAAATTCTTACGTGAAGTTTCCCACCCCCCAAACAAAACAGACAAAGCTACGAATTGTATATCCTACAGTTTTCTGATAACATTCAAAACAAGCTGCCACTGAAACAAGAAACAAGTTAATTCAAGAGGCATTGAACAAACTGATCCTCTTACAAAGAACTTCAACTTCAAAATGTTAAACAACTTCTAAACAAGTGTGTAAAATCATCACCTTCCTGTTTTTTGTGCTCTAATATCCTTCAAACTGTTCCCTACATAAAGGTTTTAAGTTTCCACTGTTAAAACACTACTTCCTCCTCCAGCGTCTCGCCTGACAGCTCATACAGTACCTGGTTCTCGACTGTGAAAGGTGTGTACTAGAAATAGTAGGTTTGCAGCCAATGTTTGTGTCCAGAATCCTTCATTCCCACCCCTGTGTGGTAATAAAACCTCAGTGCTGCTTTCTGCTCTTCGTCTCCCTGCCCTGGGTGAGTTTCATCAGCGGAGACTCTGGTCTGGATGAACGTCTCTCTCCCTTCGCCTTGAAATAGAAGGACTCGTTGAGTCTCGTCTGGACAACTCTGACCTGAAATCGGATGAAAATGTGTTAATTGAACACTATTCAAAAAGGAAAGACTGAAGCCGTGCTGTAGTTCCTCAACAAGTATGAGTTACGGTGTTCTGCATTTTGCCATTTTTTTACATTGAATTTAGTCAGATGTTGTAGGTTATAGTACCTTAAAGCAGTGGTTCTCAACCTTTTAAGACCACGACCCCCAAAAAATGTATATTGAAACTTGCGACCCCCCTTCCAATGAAACACATTAACCTTTACCCCTAAATTGAGCGCTCAGTGCCAAATTTTAAGAATGAACACAGAACTTAACGTTGTGTTCCAAATGAGCAATAATAGCAACATAATACTGATATCAATGCCCAGTTTTGATAGCCAACATTTTAAGTTAGAAAATGAATATAGATATTGTAGACATTTTTGGCACTGAAATAAAATTAATTTCACATCCATGTTTTCCCTCCCGACTGTTCCGACAAAAGTAAACAACACTTACACATGATATCACTCAATGAAACGTTTACTTCTGTTTGCTGATCAATTATGCTGATAACATCATCACATGCAAAATTGTTCACTTACCATATATATATAATAAAAATAATAATCCAACCACCATCTTCACCCACCCCTTCAAATGATCTCGGGACCCCTCGGGGGGTCGCGACCCCCAGGTTGAGAACCACTGCCTTAAAGAGTGTGAGAGCACTGTAGATGCCGGGACATTTCAATAAAAACACATAATGAGAGATAATGAGAAATATATGGCACACAAAAGGTGGATTTACACATGCACAAAGAAATCTGACTTTCAAACCGATATGATCCAAATCTGCTGGTTCTATTAGCTTTTGTTCCAATGTAAACGCAGTCAGCGGCTAGAGGAGATCTCACATCACCTGGGTCAGGTCCTTACTGCTGCGCCAATCGCCGTCCTCGCTGGAGGTCGTCGTGTCCGAGGACTTGGGCTCAGACTCTGACTGGGGGCTGGGGGTTGTTTCGGCTTTACATTGCGCGGTGCAAGACCATGGATGCTGACCGTGAGGCTCTTTCATCTCTACCAGTGAGGATGATGGTTTCTGGTCACCGCGCCCGTCGTCCCCATCTTCAATCTTAAAAACTGAATGCCTGCCAAAGTCTGCTCTGGCTCTTTGTGGTAGACTCAGGTCCATGGGCTTCAGGTCCTCGCTGCTGACGGTCATTCTGCTCTGCTGGTAGAACCTGAGGTGAGAGGAGAGCTCGGTGGTGAAGAAGTTCTCCGTCTGTGTGGAGGTGTTTGACATCGGGCGAGACAGAAAGGGACAAAAACATGGAGGAGACTTCTGGATCTTCTGGTTTGACGTGCAGTCCTGCGGCGGCTTTGAGCCATCCAGGTTTACCACCATTGACTGCTCCAGGTAAGGGTGCACCACCTTGGGCTTTACACGTTTGAGGCGTGACACTTTTGTCTCCTTTGTGAGGTTTGCTTGCACCTCTACCTGTAAGGACGAGTTTGCCTTCTTGGGATCCTGGCTCGGTGGGTGTAAAACCTTGTCTGCAGGGAGTGTGTCTACATTCAACAATTTGTTCTGATGGAAATGTGGGAGTTTACTCTTCGCCTGGCTGTCCGGTAGATGTGCGTCTAATCTTCGACGAGGTAGTGGTGACCCCCTGTCTTGCCCTGTGAGCATGAGTGGCGTTGCAGCGATGCCCTCTTCGTAGTTTTCTCCACTGGATGTTTCAGAGGGCGATACTCTGAATGTCTTCTGGGTGATGAAGAGGTCCTGGCTATTCATATCATCCTCGGTGCATTGAGAGTCATTGTCCTGCAGCTGACTCTGGCTCTGTCCCGTCACCGTCTCTAAGGGGATATCGTCTTCGGGCTGGGGCAAGTGAGCGGATGGCAGGACGAATTTAGGACGTTTGACGCGCTTGTAGTCATATGATAAATCAAATGCCACTTTCTTTTTGGTTTTCTTCTTGGGGGGGAAGTCACAAGGCACCTGATCAGGCTTTGGCTTCGTCAGGCCAAGCGAGCTGGATGATGCAGGGCCATGCGAGCTGGATGATGCAGGGTCATGCAGGCTGGATGATGCAGGGCCATATGAGCTGGATGATGCAGGGCCATGCGAGCTGGATGATGCAGGGCCATATGAGCTGGATGATGCAGGGCCATGCGAGCTGGATGATGCAGGGCCATGCGAGCTGAATGATGCAGGGCCATGCAGGCTGGACGATGCAGGCTTGACAGCAGGTTTTTGCTTAGGCCTCATCCCTTTTGCAATAGGGTCAGGTACATTGTTACCCTGTGTGAATATAAAATCTGGTCCTAACAGCGCTCTCATCTTCTTTTCCTTCTTCTCTTTCTTCTTCTTCTGAATTGCCTCTTTAAATTTGGCGTTTACCTTTTTCTTTTTCCGTTTGCTGTCACTATTTTCCTTCAAGGATGAATCGTCACTTTTGTCTCTCTGCCTTTTTTTGTCCCTCTTGGAGCCCTTTTTTTTCTTTTTCCTCTCGGGCGAAGTCCTGCAGAATTCCCAAGGGATGTCTGCATCTGCACAGTCAGCCATGACCCTGTTCTACAGAGGGAGACATTCACTTTGTTTATGATACATACATAGATATGAATACATAGTTTATGTATGCAATTAGCCTGAATAGATAACTACACACACCTTTAAAAACTGGGGATAGGTGTATTATAACTAAAACAATGTAATAATGCCTCCTTGCTTACACCGCTAGTGACTAGTTGATCCTCTGCGACTCTAAATCCATTTCATATGCAGGGTTATTCCACTACTTAGTCCTTTTATTGAAGAGAACACTAACAATCTAAAAATATCGAATCCTCTTCCTCTGCCCCCGATGCTTCTAGTATCTGTTTTGTCTGCTGTCATCTTTGTGTCACTTTGTTTTTATAAAGTTGCTCTGTTTGTTTGCATGTTATTTTATACCACGTTTAGATGCTTCAATGTCATTTAGGGCTGCAACTAACGATTATTTTCCTTATCGATTAATCTGTCGACCATTTTCTCGATTAATCGATTAGTTGTTTGGTCCATAAAATGTCAGAAAATGGTAAAAAATGTTGATCAGTGTTTCCCAAAGCCCAAGGTCAAATGTCTTGTTTTGTCCACAACCCAAAGATATTCAGTTTACTGTCATAGAGGACTAAAGAAACCACAACATATTCACATTGGAGAAGCTGAAATCAGAGAATCTGGACATTTTTTCTTTAAAAAAAATGACTCAAAGCGATTAATTGATTATCAAAATTAATTTAATAGTTGACAATCAATTAATCGACTAATCGTTGCAGCTCTACACTAAATCCATTTAATAAGCAGGGTTATTCCACTACTTAGTCCTTTTATTTGTGAATCAGAATTTTGAATCCTTTTCCTCTGCCCCTGATGCTTCTAGTATCTGTTTTGTCTGCTGTCACTTTGTTTTAATATAGTTGCTCTGTTTGTTTGTATGTTATTTTATACCACGTTTAGATGCTTTAATGTCATTTCCCATCTGCCCTGCCTGCTTCAATGTGCCCGCCGGCGGCTTCATGTTGCTTTGTCTGTGTATTGTCTGCAGTGTTATCTATCTCTAAGTGTCATCTCTATGAGACTTGACACAGAACTGGTATTCTAGTGTTAATGAACTCAATAAGGACTATGCAGTGTATACCAATGATAATAGAAGGATGGTTGAGCATGTTTGGGAGTCACTAACCTTCCTACCATCCAGTGTAATAATATCTAGTCTATTCTTTATTGTGTGTTCCATAGTTTATAGCTTCACTACTCATCATGGTTCTAGTGGTTCTATGTAAACTAGGATTGTCTGACACGGTTTACAAAGCTACTTAGTCCCAATTTTATCAGTTGGCCTGCACCATAGTTTATTACAGTATCACCCCATAGTTACCATGGTCAAAATACATGAAACCGTTAGTGTCCCCCGTTTTTATTTCATAGATAATAACATTGGATATTTTATTGATATATATTGACCACCGAACTGGAAATGTCCCCGGTTTTCATTTCAGAAATCTGGTCACCTTATGGAGGCATGTATGGTATTAAATGGTCTTTAAGGTAAGAGGGGTAATTGAAATGGAAACATTTGAAAATGAACTGGAGCCAATGGTGGAAATGTCTACTGGCATTGAGGGGGAACCAGTTCAAAGTTTCCTACATAGAGCAGTCATGAGTTAAAACAAATCTACAGAGACTATTGCAAATAACATTGAAGGGGCGTTGCCGCCATGATTCAAATTTTTAAAAAATGGCGACACTTGAATCACTTGAATCAATGCAACAATGTAGGCGCTGCTGTTACCTGGAGAAAGCGACGTTTGAAGATGTTACAAACTAGACTAGAGGTTTTATTTCTATTCACAATTTCATTTTTGCTGTCTTGTCGCGGGTAAAAACGAGGTAGCACGTCGTCGAATGCACGAGAAAGAGAGAAAAGAGAGACGTTGACAGGGTCGCCTTGACCTTCTGGCCCGAGAGACTCCTGGTGTCAGTCAGTTAACACTTACAAACTATATTTCCTTCAGCAGAATACAAAGTCACCAAATAAACATTATTTTCTCGACAAGAAATATGCGAATTACCTCATGTAAGTAGATTCTCCCGGGTCGAGAAGGCGGGGTTGTCTTGTTTATACCGCCTAAACTTCGTGCTGCATTCACTGGTCTCTTCAGACGCTCGGAAGTTGTAAATACACGTTTTATTAATTGGGTTGGGGCTTCCCCCCCCCCCCTATAAACGTATCCAAGAGCCACGAGTATTAAAATTACAGCATATTTAAGTTAGTTGACGTTAGATGCAACGGTAGCATCAACAGAGACGGCGTTAAGAGAGCATTAGACGTGTACTTTTTTTGTTTTCTATTCTATTTCCCCCCCACAAGTTAACCCATTAAATTAAATCACATTTTAAAAAGTCAAGCCCGGTCTGTCGGCTTTCCATTTGTAATATGAATTAATATTCACCCCAAATAACGATCATGTAAATAGTCAGAAGTGTTTGAATATCCAAGTTGCACATAAAATAAGTGAGAATGTAAACAGAGGATTGCTGATGAGGAGCATTGATTGGTATGATGACAACGGATGAGCAGTTGTCTCCATTTTTAGAGAAAAAAAAGTACAAGGATTCATCTCAATCTTAAATTCAAGTGCTTTTGCTTTTGCGTTGGAATCGCGATGTTTTCCGATGGCACGTGAAGGCAGCAGCATGTAACAACCCTCGAACACGTGAACTCAAAGTAAAAACAGTTTAGTTCTGGAAGAGTTCATCTTTTTAACTCTTCTGTGGTGTTAGGGTCCGAAGTTAACGGACCCGTTTAAGAATGTAAAATGCAATTAATGCCATCTAGGGTTTTTTTATCGGAACAAGGCTTAGAATTTTGATTGATTGATTGATTGATTGATGTCTTTTTATTTCGAACATGTAAAAAAAGAGTAAAAACAGCATAACAAAACAAAATGAAAATGGTATAATAGAATAGTACAGTAAAAAAACAATGAGCAAAAAAAAAACCCTCACCTGAACATCAAGTGAATGTTACATGTCCGAAAGAGAGCAGGACGAAGTTTGCACTTATTAAATCCTGCCCCTTTCTCACCATCCATAAACTCTTTCCAGTATATACAATATATATAATTCATATATACAACAAATACATACTGATTTGCATGTCTATATATATGCATAGATTGTACACACACACACAAACCCGGACATAGTTAGATACAATGTATCTATCTCTGTCTGGGTTCGCACACAAACCCAGACATACATAGATAGATACAATGTATCTATGTATGTCTGGGTTCGCACACAAACCCAGACATACATAGATACAATGTATCTATGTAGGTCTGGTTTTGTGTGTGAACCCAGGTGCGTGTGCGCGTGGGAACATTCTTGAAACCCAGACATACTCGATACATTGTATCGATGTATGCATGTGTCTGGGTGGGTGTAGGGAGTGGCATATAAATAGCCAAGTTTTGGATTCCTGTCAAGTTCATTCTGCAGCAGTATCTGTCTGTCTACCTGACCAGAGTTTACTGTCCACCTGACCAGTTTACTCAATAAAGCGTCTTCATATTAGTCAGATTGCATACTTATTTACCCATTTTCTTCAATATGGGGAACAGCATGAGTGAATATAATCCTATTTTCGAGTGGAACAAAATAGGTATATTGTGTCTTGGGGCCATATAAAATAATGTTTGATATGGGGACTGTGGTTGTGATGAGCTAATGAGTTAGTAATGAAGTACAAAACAAAACTGGATTATAATCCTTATTTCCTGGGGTAGTTGGTACTGAGTTACCGGGTCAAGATAAATAAATTAGCCCCGTACAAGGGTTAAAGGTGTCTACACTTTGACCACTAGATGCCGCTGTTCACGCTCATTTCTATGGGGAAAATATATAGATATAAAAAGTGTCGACATTGAATGATGAGTATGGAGAGAGAGAGAGAGAGAGAGAGAGAGAGAGAGAGAGAGAGAGATTGACTTGGGCCTTGTCAGTCAGTTTGGGGCTTTACTGTGTCCACTCTCTCCACACATGACTCCCTTTCTCCAAAACGACCTCTCACCTCACTGTTTCCTGTTGTTTTCTCCGGATTTGTTGTTTTCTTCTGACGCAGCAGTCATTTTTGATACTTGCACATTATATCAAACCCCAGCTACACTAGATTCCCTCTCCCCATTTCAGCTTACATTGAACTGAAACCTTAAATGCCTGAAATTGTTTTTTTTTTCTACCAAGTACAGAAATGTATGAACTCAATTCCTCTGTGAGAAGAATGTAAGGAAATCATAACAACAAACAAAGTAAATGACACTTCATCACAGAAAATAACTCCTGGAATGCATTGAACATCACAGACTGATGATGTAACAGTGTTTGTCTTTTAATTCTCCCATCTGACAATCACTGATCATACACCAGTGGTTTCCAAACTTGTTTTTGCCAGGAGTCCCACATTTTCACAATCATTTTTTTCTTTTCTTTTGAACAAGGGTAGTACTGGGTAGTATGAAGGCTAATACAAGGAAATGCTACCCTGCCCTACAAACCCACTACCCCCATTCAGTCGCTGTAGACTAGAGTCTTGGAGATGCCAGTTTCTCCTGAGTAATCCTGCAGCCCGTGTCAATCCTCTTATCCCGTCCCACGCAGAAGACCGTCCTTTGCCCTTATAGGTGAAACAGTCGGGGCAGTGGAAGTGTTCATTAAGACTGTGGAGGTAGTAGTCCACTGCAGATTCCATTTAACACCAGCGTGAGTGGATGGATAGACCCGGTGATGTGACTCGCTTGGTGATGAGTCACTGCAGAGCCCAGCGTTTATGTGGAACGGTGCAGTGGTGTAGCTGTCATTATGCTAGCATTTAAGATGCTTAAGTGAGACTATTGATTAGTGATATTGGACTTTAATAAAACAATCAATATTAGTTCACGCCTCAATAATGATGCAAAAACCTTTCTTTTTCATCCTGGATACTGCACATTTATTTCTGTTTATCTGGTGGACCGATAGGCCTTGGCAGTGATCCAGACTTGATAGAGACTTGATCCCAATCTTCAAAGTTTGCAGGGTCAAGAAAAATGTAACTTCACATCTAAGAGATATGAATGAAGAGGAGGGAGAGGAATGATGAGGAGGGAGAGGAATGATGTATTTGGGTGCAAGAGAATTGATTCAGGTTTGCTGTGCCAGAGGCTTGTGCAGGAGCACATACAGTAAGCTGTATTGATGGTGTTGCAATTCCTGCTGGTTGCCAATAAAAGTAATACATTACTAAATGTGCTTTTAAAGAAAAATTCCACTCTTGGAAACACTCACTGTCATATATCAATGGATTCCAGGAATTATTATCTGATCAAGTGTTGCAATTTACGTTTTTCATTGTATCCACTTTCCCCTCAACCTGCTTCATGGCCTTCTAGTGATCTCCTACATTTCCCAGAATGCCCTTTGACAAGCCCCATAGAACATCCAGGACCTGTACTGTAGGCAACGAGGCCTGTAGCTGGAGAGAGCAATGGCGATAGTGTAGTAAGAGCAGGACAGCGAGGTTCGACACAGTGCAACATGTGGCTGCAATGCATTCTGGTCTATCTTGGCTACTGTCGGTGGAGTAATCGGTGTCTCTTCCTCTTCTCTGATGGATTTCTCCCAGTATGATTGTTGAACATCAGTCTAGAAAGAAGCCCTTGCTCTTTGATTCTGACGTTTACTGTTGATGATTTAGCCGGAAATATCTCATCACATAACGCCGTCTACATGTGATCAAGACCAACGTGGAAATCACATGATCTCTATCAAAGCCATTTACATATTGCAGCAGCGATAACAACCCTCTGAGCCCTCACTATGTTTTCATCACACTCCTAGATTACGACACATCTGGGGAGATTGTCTTGTTGCCATGGCAATCACACATTGCCAAGCTGCAAAGGCCCTCGAAGCTGAGAGTGTGTGTGTGTTTGGGAGGGGCGTTTTTCTGCATTTCCCTGCAGGTGTGAAAGTGTTGAATTGCAGGAAATGGTTCAAACACTTTTTAAATAGAGAAATGTGGACATGAGAGTCGCTCGTCATCTGACTCCTAGACGTCCAGATGTACAGATGTTCTGGACCGGTGTCATTTACACAGACGTCTTCCCAACGTTGTTGGGCCGTACTGCAGCCCGACTCAAAGGGACAGAGATGAGGTTCGACATAGTTCCTCAAGATCATTTTCAAGATCATCCCGTAAAGACGAGCTGTCGTTTAGATCTAAATACACACACACACACACACACACACATACACACACAGGCACACACACACAGGCACCGGAATGCAAATAGTCATGCAAGAAGACAGACAGAAGAAGATGACGACAAGAAGACAGATTATTCTGTGATGGGATTATTATCAAAGTGTATTATTAAAGCTGTTGTACCCACTCTCCTTCAACCTGCCTCGTATACTTCTATTTCAGTAAGTGATTTCCTACATTTCCCAGAATGCCTTTCAATGACCCCCCCCCCACAGAGAACAGGGTTCTCTCTGCTGTAGCCTATATGTGTAGGTGGAGAGAGCCATATCGTAGTTTTTCCAGCCAAACTCCGTTGTTATATAAGAAAACGGGCGAACTGGCAACAAAAAGCAGCCCAGGAATTTTCAGTCAAGAGGCCCTATAGTTTTTGGGTCCTTCGGGGTTACACATTCCACAGATGGACTCCACAGCTTCACACCATTGGCTCCTCAGCCAAGCACAAGTTGAATTAATGTAATGATCACCTGACACCTAATTTGACTAAATAGCCTGGTTTTATTATCAGAAGTATTTAAATAACAGTCAACAGTGTTTAAACACAGAAGTAAATTAGAACCAGGCTCTATCCACAAAAGGGAGCACATTATATTTACAGCAAATTAAATTCACATAAAGAACACTAAACCATATTAATTATATGTAGGGCTGCAACTAATGATTATTTTCATTATCGATTAATCTGTCGATCATTTTCTCGATTAATCAATTAGTTGTTCAGAAAATGTCAGATAATGGTGAAAAATTTTGATCAGTGTTTCCCAAAGCGTGTGTGTGTGTGTGTGTGTGTGTGTGTGTCTATATGTGGGGATAGGAGGGGCGGGTTTTCTATATTTTGTTGTCTTTCACTTGTATGTTTCTATTTTTTATCTTGTGAAGCACTTTGTGTTACATTTTAAATGTATAAAAAGTGCTATATATATAAAGTTTTGATTGATTGATTGATTGATTGATTGATTGATTGATTGATTGATTGGTTGATTGATTGATTGATTGATTGATTGAAAGCCCAAGGTGAAGTCCTGAATTGTCTTGTTTTGTCCACAACCCAAAGATATTCAGTTTACTGTCATAGAGGACTAAAGAAACCAGAACATA
>CABFOS010027211.1:0-21996 GCA_900660315.1 Diretmoides pauciradiatus
GGGGGGGGTGGTGGTGGGGTGGGGGTGGGGGTACACAGTTGCAGCTCTCTAGCTTTACCAATCTGTTGGCAGAGGAATCACTGCGCATTATTACTAATGACAGCCCTGAACTCTGAAAGAATGGAATGAATAAAAGGCAAGAGCGCACCAATGGAAAAAAAAAGAAGAAAAAAGTTCTTCAGCAACAGTAATGCTTGCATCATTGAACGGCCACACAAAGGCAAAGCTTAACCTGACATTCCTCTGTAATTAAGACATCTCTCACGCGGCACGTTTCACTTGACCACTTGGGACTCACACATAGGACCAGAGGGGCTTTCAAAGCGGCGGAGGGCTGGCAACTCACATCTGTGATCACTAAGAGAGAGCACCATGGCCATGAATGCAGTTAGACTGTAACACTCCGCAGGCATTGTTTTTAATACACTGACGTTTAAATTGTGATCCCACTTGCCCTTTCAAGGGGACCAACTATGCCAGTGGAGCTGACAAAGGAACAAGAAATGTGAAATAAATAGTTATGGGGGAGACGCATAGTCTAAAAGAGACCATAACCACGATGGGTAAACAAGATTTTCTATAATTCTGCATTTTGGGTGTACATTTTGGGACACTGAAGTGATACTGCATAGTCAACACTGAGGTACTTTTACTAGACTATTATTAGTAACTATCCAATGTTTTAAAATAACATGCACATTAATGTGTAGAAGTACACACTTTGAAGACTAAATTTAATATGTTAAGTATTTTAAATCTGTGGTAGGCCTATATGGTAAATATTTGGTGTAATTATTTTCTTAATAGCTTTTGGTTTTAGCTTCACGTCACCCCTGAATGTGTTTTTTATCAAATAGAAAGCAGCATCCTGGCCTAGATTATTACGCCGATTAGATCCAAATGTCACATGTTCATCATCTTCCTTCAAATTCGCTTTCATGTCGTGTGCGTGAAAGTTGTCCAAGGAGGACCAAAACCATGCGATTGTTTCATTTACTGATGCCGGAGCACTTCGCGTCTTGTGTTAACAATTAGCTAACAATAATAACTCACTTTGATGCTAACCAGGATGGAAACAGGGTCACGGCCTTTAACAGCCACGTGACTTCACATCCACAAATATCCTCTGCGCAGACTTGATGAAGAAGAAATTAAAGAAGCATCAGCTAAATTCAAATTCCTGTTGAAACTCAACCACAAGCACATAACTTTGGTGAAATCGATTGAATCCAGATGTGTTATTAGAACAATGGGAAACAAACTAATTCATGGAAGTATTCACCAAATTCAACTATTACTGCAATGGGTTTTTAATCACCAAATCAACCTGTGGAAGACGTGTCAGATATTCATCTCAGACGTGTTACAACTAAACACTGATATCGTCCCTTCATTGTTTTGTTAACTTGTATAACTTCTGAAGAGATCTGACTGTAGTTGGCATGTAAAACCTTTTATTTAAAGCTTATGAAATGGATGTGATTAAAATGTCACTGCTTTTTAGAAAGAGCTCTGGGGAAAACATGATGGATATGCATATCACACTGCAATGTCTTGCATCACTACTTTGCTTTAACAATGGATTTAAAAGTACAGGCTATACAATCAGTTGTTCTTAGAATAAAATGTGGCTATATTCATGTATTTTTTTAACTCCATCTAGTGGTGTAGACTCGCTGTTGCTTAACAGTTTAAAACATGCTGTTAGAAAGGACTAGAAGAGCTGATGAGATTAGCAGATATATGAATCAAATCAAATCTTCAGTCTCCAAACACAGACAGATTATTGTTCCTGGGTGAGTGGCTCCTGTATGCATCTATATGTACACAATACTTTTAGATAATAACACCTGCTAAAGACACACAAAAAGGGGCAGCCACCCATGAGTAAAAAGAGTCTGACTATTTGAGAGCACTTTCACGTTAATACTGCTTTAATGGTGTTGACTTTGGCTTGGTTTTAATTAATGAGCTGCCTGAGCTCGCCGAGTTGTTTGGCTGGCGTTTGGCCTCCGATGTGGCTATAAAGCTCTGGGGTGGAGATCCCAAACTCGGTCCAGCTCCACTCAAGCTCTGCTAAATGAAGGAGAAATCAGCTGAAATCCCCACGGACCCGTGCGGTTCTAAATGGCGGCGCTGAATGTGAAGCCACTTTCTCTCTCCAAAGCACGACAACACGAAGCAGGGAAAGGTTTTAGTCGTTGCTACATTGTGCACTACAGAAGCTGTCACATTGCAGTGGTAGAGGAATACATTACAAAATAGGTTTTTCCACATTAACTGTATTGCAAAAGTAAACAAGGCTGACAATCATATCATCATTCAACAACAATATGTTTGTTCCTTTGAATTTGCCATTTCTTTGATGTATTAAAAAAAGCGAGTCATCACCTCAAACAAAATTGTCTAAATACAGAAAAATATAGATTCAGGTCAAAAAGGGATTGTAAATACTTACTAGTACTGTAAATAACAGTAAGGGAAGACAGCTACAACAGGTATCATTCACTGTCCTGGCACAGTGGATGCATTTAATAGGTTGGACATACAAAAATAAACCACAACAAAGCAACACACATATTGTACAAATAAAAAACCTGAAAATGTCCCACTGACAAAGTTTGATCGGAGCGCATCTCATTTGCAAGAAGTGGACGCATGATTTACAACTGTGACTAAAACACTGCTATTGAGTATAGCACATTAAACTGTGTTAAAAATGTACATACCTTCTGACCAAAATAAAGTGGGCATGATGGAGGCGTGGACATAGCTGCTTAATAGTAATATTAACAATAATAATAATAATATGTAACATCTTAAATGTTGACCATGATACCATGGTAACATTGACAGAGTGAGGACAGGATGAATATAAAAATGTTTACTAACAGAAACAGACTTCTAGTGCGTAAAAACTTAGTGAAGCCCCCCCCAAACACACGCCAAAAAAATAAAAATAAAATAAAAAATCTGAATCGCTAAGGGTCATTTCACAAGTTGATGAAATATTGAAAAAACAAAACTCTTAAGAATTGTACAAGTATAAAAAGCTACAAACATTAATAAATTACATCACTGACACATAAACACTTCACAAGGTGCTAGTAAAATAATTCTGAAACCCTTCAGGATACTAGAACTTGAACAAGAGGCTGGTCATAGAAACTTTAAGTCTTTTGTCTTTTTTTTCTCATATAATTTTTCTCTCAAAGCTTCGTCTCTTGTTCAAACAGAATCACAATACAGTTAGCTTTGTGTATGTAAGGCCATATGACAATATGTATTATTTCTTCAGTTGTTTTCCAGGCAACACCTTAAGTCTAATAACAAAAAAAGGTTAAAAAATGAAACTCTGCTATTTTGAAAAAAAATAAAAATAAAATAAAACCAAAAAAAAAGTTTGAAAAGTTCAAAAGTTAGGACTATATATTCATATATATATATTTATATATATATATGTTCATAATTAGCAAAACTGGTAAAAATGTTGAATTAAGGGGAAAGGATACAAAAAGTAGTAATTTAAAAGGCTATGTACAAGCTACATTCTATATACTGTACTGTGAAGCGATAAAAATGCAGAGATCAGTCTAAGTTGTTGGTGCTGCCTGTGAAAGCAAAAGAAGAGAGAAAGTATCCCCATGTAACCGCAGACCTGACATGGATGAGGCTTATCATTAACTAGTAGGTCCCGCTTAGTGTTACTTCAGAAATCCTATGCTCTTCATGTCAAAACAGATGAATAGTCAGCAATCAGTTCATAGTACCTGTAAATGTTGTTTTGGTTATATAACATTCAGGTAAAATGCTGTCGAATGCACACGTCCCGTTTACTGATGAATTTGCATGTAATTACGCCGGATTAGACGAAGACGGCATCAAAACTGCGACTGCTGCTGTTTTCATACGTAACATTTCTCCTCAACTCACTTTGTGCTTTACAGTTGTTTCATAAGTGCCATTTGTGGCGTTCGGTTCCTATCTATGACTTGATACATATAAATAAATATCATTGTTGATAGTGCTTTGCGAAAAAAAAAAAAAAAGATTAATGAATTAACTTCAATCAAAGCCGCGGCCTATGATATATACGGAGAGTATTGGCTCAGAAGGAGGGAGGAATCCTGGTAATTTTCCATCTCGACTCTAAATCATTGATCATCAACGTGGGAATGATAAGCTGCATCCATATAGTAGGAATTATCTGTAAAATCCCCAAACCCCAACCCAAGCGTACATGCAACTCAATACATGCAAGGGATACTTTCAGGAAAATCTTGGAATGACTGCAATGTACTTCTACTTCATGTTTTAGCAACCCCTGATAAACTGACAGCTGTAGTAAAATGAGACATGTTCTCTTAAAAAATATTTATAGTAGGTTCTGTACACTTTAATATCTGAAAGTTATAAAGTATAAGTAGAGGCAAAAACCCATTTGAATGATGTTCTTAGAAATTGAAAAATGCATGATTTTGCTTCTTCTCCCAATCTCGTCTCAGTTGTTTTTTTTTCTTTTCTTCCGTTGTTGGCTTTAATCAGTGAAGAGGAGTGAGGTCGGGATAGGACCCAGTTCATGAAATCCCAGTCCTACAACAGTCTACTGCGTGCTACAGGAGGAGCTTTCCATTTCGATGGATCTTTAAAATCTTTCCAAGTCTCTGTTTGGCGGTTGCCATGCCTTTCTTTAGCCGCTTAGCTGCGAAAAGAACAAGAACAAGACAGGAGATGAGGGACTTCCGGCGAGCTCACTATCGCCGCTGTTGCATGAAAACGTTGTAACTGCACAAGATTTGTATTGTTCCATAGCAGAAATGACCTTCTGCAGGGGGGTCGATCGGGCTGTTGATCAATACCCATGACTCGATGATTTATTGGCCAGGTGCTGAGATTCCTGGCTTCCAAAACTCACTTTCCTACGCTGTTTTGGAATAGAAACTCTCCATTTCAGCTACGATCGCTACTCGATATAACTCAGTTCCCCTTTAAATAACAATGTTTTCAAGAAAAGGAAAAGCTTTGTGCAGCGTTATGTTAAAAAAGCAGCGATGCAAAGAATAAATGTTGATTGTTGGCACTTGTTCATTTCCAATTATAATTAGATACAACATACGTGTATCATGTGAATTAATGCATTCATTGAATCGGCCTAAGGTGGATGCACGCAGCAAGATTTTCACTAGACTGAAGCCCAGTTTGGTCATGTAGGAGATCAGGTTAGAAAATCCTGCGTCCAAGAAATCAGAGGCTTCACCAGAACCTTGAGAACAAGGTTAGGAAAGCAATGTTTTGAGGGTTTGGAGCCAGAAGGGCGTAACTGGCACTTTGGGCAAAAACAAGATCTATATATCAAGTAAAAAGCTCTTAGGAGATCCAGCAAGTATCTTTTTGTGTATTTACGTGATGACATTAAAGCCAAAATCCGCTTTTTGTTTTGGTTCCCCTGTAAAGTTGGCCAAAATCTACTCATGGCCCTTAGTGTCCAAGCCCCCGATTTGTGCATCCATCCCTAGCTTGCGGCACGTCAAACAACCTTCTGCAGTTCAACCCCGTACTCTAACTGACATCCGCCCCCCAACTCACCTTTGGCCTCTGCTGATGTCCCACGATCCACTTTTGCTGTGTTGCTGTTGTTGGTGCTCGTGGCGTTGGTGCTGTTGTTGGGCGACGACGTGGAGGGTCGCCTCTGGGTGAGGAAAACTCCCGGCGCCATTGGCTGCGGACCCCCCGGCGACTTTCCTGTTCCAGTGTTGTACTCGTGGTCTGTCAGGCTGCCGTCTTGGGAGTCCAAATTGTGCTCCGGAGAGCTACTGTCCTGAGAGATTTTCGGCGGCTCCTCGATCACTATTGCCTTCTTTTTGGTGCTTTTCTTCTTCTTCTTGGTTTTCTGCTGCTCCTCCTATTTTCGACACATATGAGACATTTTTCAGTTGAGCGATGTGTGTTAAAGGATAACATCGGTCATTTTCGACCTGGACCCTATTTTCCCATGGCCGTGTGTCTAACTGACTCGTGGGAACAAGATTTTTTGAAATTAGTCCGGTATAGACCAGTTAGACCTGCTAGCGGTTAGCGATTAGCTTAGCGAGTCTGTCTAAAACGCGAGTGTTCGGGGCAAGTGTTTAGTTCTCTAAGAGCGTTTGTTTGCCACTGACAGGCTCCGATTTTTGTTATAAGTGTCTGACAGGATCCCGACAGAGAAATAAAATGTTTTTTTTCGTGAGGAGTGGGACCTCTTCTTGCATATAGACCTATCTTGGATAGGGACGACCAATGTTGGGGCTAGTTGTTCTACAAGTGGATGCTAACACAATAACAACAGACCAGATCAAGTGAAAGGTAAAGAAAGATGACAGACACTTATAACAACAATCGGAGCCTGTCTCTCTCGCGGTCGTCCTCAGACGAGCTAAGCTAGCTACTGTCAGTGGCAAAAAAAGAGAAGCTTTTAGAGGACTATACACTTGCCCCGATGCCTCGTGTTTTAGACGGACTCGCTAAGCTAATTGCTAACCGTCGGCACCTACAAGTCAGTTAGTCACACCATGGGAAAATAGGACCCAGGTTGAAAATGACCGATGTTATCCTTTAATCTTTCAGGTTCCGATTATTCTACTGATATTGCTTTGTTAGTCGACGTACCTGATGAGAAAGCTTGGCTGCAGCGGCGGCCAGTCCCGTCTCTATGGAGGCGACTCTGGCCCCGTCTCTTGCTGGCCTTTCCTGTCGAGGAACTGAGGGTCCTACACGAGCTGTGACGAGATGTATGTAAAGATTTAGAATATACACATTCAAATAATTCCACTGTAAACTTCATTGTTTGATTTGTCACGGGATGTTGTATTTACCCGTTGGGCTGTACGGAGTATCATCAGAGCTTTTCCTTTTTTTCGATCTGGATTTGAAAACCGGATTATCCTCTTCAGACTCCAGCGAGGGGTAAACTAAAATCAACAAATCATTCATTAAGCAAAATCAATAGGTCACGGTCACATCATGCATTCATCAATCTGAGTCAAATACATGACGCCCCAAAATTAACCATCAATCCCCATATAATGTCGTATAAGATGTCACTGATGCGTTCAGTGCACTTCTTTCTGGTTTCCCTGTACTTAAAATGGTGGAAGTTTCCAGTGACAGCATGTGGGACAGCTGTGAGACAGCTGTTGACTGCCCACTCTTTGCCTGCTCGCACCAAACCCTGCTCAACACGACCATTTCAATGTGGGCATTTTAATTTCTGATAATTGGATGATCAAGTTTAAAAAAAAATGCCCTGTTTACAAAAGAAGCCTTTGAGAAAACGTTTTCCCCTGGATTTCAGAGTGAGAATGTTCGTGCTAGGAGCGACTAATTCGAAAATCAGTCGAAAACGTATGTAGAACAACAATTGTGAACTCGTGTTAATGGGTTGTTAACAACCTGGGAGGGTCAAAACGGTTGTTTTTGGACGGGGTTCACAAAGAGAAAGAAAAACGCAAATTGGAGCAATACGAAAGGGAAGATTTGGAAAGGAGGTACGCAAAATAAACAAAAAACCCCTATCATCTACTCCTAATGAAAGCTTCCTGGCCAAATTTAGAATTAAGGACCCACATGTTGATACACCAGAGGCCAATCTGTTTTAAATAGCACCTGTTAGCAGTGAGAAACAGGCATGGCATATAATCATTTTCCCATTCATTTGCCCAAGAAATACCTCTGTAACGCCGGCCTTGACTTTTCACGCCACACTTTGAATTTCAAAGCAAAGAAAAACAGGAGAAAGTAGACGGTGTTTGGTGCGTACCGTAATCTGAGTCCTTGAAGCATGCGTCCATGTGATCCTGGTCGTCGTCATAATCCATGCTGTCAATGCTGCTGCTTTTCCTGGGTTTCTTCGGGAGGCGTTTCGTGGGCCGCTTGCTGTTGTTGCCGCCGCCGCCGCTGGCTCCGCTGGCCTTCTTGCCGGCCTGCGTGCTGTGCGAGTTGTTCTTCGACTGGCTATTGTTTTTGGACTGGTTGTTGCTCCAGGGCTGCTGCAGGCTGTCTGAAGACGACAGGTTGGCCATGGACAGCATGCCCTGAATAGCCTCCTGTGTGCTGGGGGATGCAGGTGGCTGACTGTAAGTACGTCAATAAGAAATACACAACATACAGACATTACAGAACAGCCAACAAGCCGGCAACGGTGAAGATTGATCAGTCACGTTATGAGCCATCATTACGTCTTCTGACACCTGCAAAGTGTTAATCCGGGTGAAGAATCCATACGAGCAGACAAGACTGTCAAATCAAAATATTCTCCATCAACCTGTTGCGTTAAGAAGCAGCTACGAAAATAAAGATTACCACCTATTAAGCCATTAACCGGTGAGCTACAACAACCAGCAAAGTGACTATTAAACATGGTTATAATTACCCACGGCCATTTCATTCCCCACAATCACAGAATCATGTTCCCCTTTTCAAAGCAATTAACATATTTTCGAAGATGTTTTCTTTATTCCTTTCGTTGCTCATTTGTAGCTTTCAATGTGGGGGAAATAGACCATCAAGAGCTGAACAAAACAGCAGAAGGCAGAGGAAGAGCCTGGAGCCCAGGCTACGTTTGACAAATTAACGCTGGATCAAACAAACGCTAACTTAACACGTAAACCACTGACAGAATCTGTGTAAATTGTTGCTTCATTCATTTTTTCAGCTCACGGATTAGGTTATAAAATTCTGCTTTTTCATCCAATTATATCATGTCGTTGCTCGAGCCATTTGTTTGTCAGCGGTTTGCTCCATTAAGGAGAGTACGGCTTAAATTCATTTACTGAAAGAAAACGCACAGCAGTTAGCAGTCCAGAGAGAGATATTCAGTCCATGTCTGTGGCACTTCAGTATATTCCCGGTGTGTTTAGTTGTGTAAGTTCCTTTCTGTTTGTGCAGAAAGTAAAGACATCGAGGTAGATCACTCATACCTGTTGGCGCTGTAGTCGATCCCGCCCACTTGCTTGCTCGCCTGTAGCAGGTCGAGAATCCCAGCAGCGCTGCCACTCTTTTTCTTGACCTTAGAGTTGCGACCTTTGACCTCTGGTTTGACCTCTGGTTTGGCCTCTGTGTCTATGTGTAGAGACTCTTCATCTGAGGAGTCAACACTCTGTTTTCGAAAGAAGTGGACAGCGTATAAATAGACATAATAAACACAAAAATAGGGGAAAACAGCATCACTTCCAAATCTACATTTGTTAGAAGTGAGATATGTGCGGTTTTCTCGGTCAGGATGTGATTGTTCAGGATTTCGGCGTTTTTGGACATGCTACTCCCATTCATTTTTATTTTCCTAATGACCATTTTCCCACTGTTTTGTGTTCCTGATCACATCTGACATGCATTAGCCAACTGTTATCAAGTGAATTTGAACTTGAAAAAGTAGATCAAGGATACCATACGGCTTCCTATGACCTCTCAGTTAGTTAACATAACAGCATCTGGCATAAGTCTGTTGCTTCTTCCTCTTACTTCATTCACGCCACAGCTATTTCCCTAATCAGTGTGTGGTGGTCCACGGCTCAATCTGGGAGCTTCTCCTTTTGATTTTCCGCTTAATGTTTTTGTTTTTTTAATTTGAGCATTATCAGAGCATTGCAGTATGTGCTGGAACATGTGATCTCTATTTGGTACATGATTGGTCTTTAAATACACTAGCGCTTGTGCCCATTGGAGGCTTGGCCGGTTGGAGCATGCGCCCGTTCAGATCGCGTGCACTGCCCGCTCGGAACGGGCCAATTGCTTGGCTTCCGGTACAGAGCGGTGGTCGCTTGTTTATTCAAAGTTTATTAATATTGAACGTGTCACGTCACATTCCCTATACGGTTGCCACTCCGACACTTCGCCCCCGATCCAAACAACTTCACACCGATTTCTCGAGAACCGCTCATCCAAACAACTTCACACTTGACATTGCTCTTCCTTGGGCCATCACCAATACACCCGCCAAGTGTGAAGTCCATCGGATGAACATACATACGTACAGACAGAGATTCCCTGCTTTTATAGTTTCATTCACATGAAAAGTATTAGACCTCTTGAAGGGAATACTGGCTGCTGTTATGGTCCAACGTTTCATCAATAATCAAACACTGCAGTCTTTTCATGTACAGTACACAGCACAGTGTAATTACAAATTGTTCAAATACTGGCTACTTAGTAGGCGAGCAGCTAGATTTGGTTGTCAAGATCATTATTCTGAGAATGATCAAATTGAAATGATGTATATAGATGCATACCTTGATCACCGAAGGTTGGAGCTTTGGTTTTTTGGCTGGCTGAATGGGTTCTCTGATGTTTGACAAAACTGGACAAAAACGGAGTAGTCATTAAGCAACAGCTCAATCACAAGTTGTTCATCTGTAATTTTCACTTTGTTGATATCTTAAAAAACTGAAATGCTGCAAGAAATGAGTCTTTATCCTTTGATCCTTTGTAATGAATGCAGTGCTGAGCTGCCCTGCAGTACTCACAGGACAGGTCTCTCTTGACGGCATTCTTTTTTCTCCTGATGGGGAACTCGTCTATCTTCAGCTCGCCTTCATCCGAGACATACTCATACTCGTCTCTCACTGGCTTGGCTTTGTCCTCTTTTAGGTTTTGTAATGATCCAAAAACACTCGAGTTGGTCTGAGGTTTCAGTGTCTTGGAGCTGACAGGAAACCACAGGACAATAAGGGAGTGGTACAAGACTCATCCAGGCACCCACACTGAAAAGACCTTGAATTAGGTCTAATGGAAATGGTGCTGATAGCCACATAGCTCCATAATCATCATAATACACCACATGAGGAGGTTAACACGTTCTCTTCTGGAAAGAGAGGCTCTCGTGAGATGTTTGCATGGCGATCATAACCATTCCATACGTACCCAAGCATTTTCTTGTGAGACATGGTAAAGCTGAACTTGTCTTTATTGCCTGACAGCGGTGTTCTGTCAAATTTGCATTCCTCCTCCATTTTCAGCAGGGAATCTGGTTTACTATTCTGTAAAGTCAAGAAGGGAGTCGTTTAAGTAAAAAAATAAATCGTCGTATAAAGTAAATTAAATCCCCATGACTTTAAGAGTCACTACAGGCTACTTTCACTACTACCACAAATTAAACTATATGAAATCCTTACTAGGAGCGATGCAAATTAGCTGTCATGAAATTACTGCAGAGGGGATTTATGTAATCAACTAAAATCCATGCACACTTTTTCAAATGTTCACTACTTAACACATTAAGCTGTATTAATTGTGTATTGATTTTAAAGGCGTGTGACAATGAGCTGTAACCTGAAATTGAAACTGTTGAAATTTAAAAAAACACCATATTGTCTCATGTATTTCTCTCACCAACGCTAACACACAGGTCTAATTGCTCTGCACACTGTACAAAGAGGAGCTGTGAACCTTTACATGAATCAACTGTGATCACAAGTGAAGATGTGGTCTCCAGTGACCTTGGTAAATATCTAACAGGGTATCCACTCCATCTGCAAATGTTTGGCCTGATGTGAAGGAGCACTTGGATCAAGATCCTTGGAGGGACTACAAACATTCCAGAGCAGTTTGGCATTGAATTTTCCACGAAACTAAAGCCCTCTAATGTCTTCCGTTCAACAGAATTACACTTTTGCTCCAAAAAAGCTTTCCATGTTGTTCAGCAATAACGATACAACAGCTTTTTGCTTCTTTTTTTTTTAAAGATGAGGGCATATGTAAATACTTAGATGGAATGCAGCGGGATATGGGCGTAGTGTAATTCCATTAGGTAAACTCTGGGAGGGTGAATGTTTCTGGAGCAGCTTTGATGAGCTGCAGGCCTCAAATGTGCGACTTAGGCCGCATCATTATTTTTGTTGATTGCTTTGAAGTGAAGTGTGCAAATCGCTTTTGGATTATCCTGCATTTTTTTCTGTTCAGCTTCTCAGCTTGTAACCTTCGCAACTACTTGAATCTCTCTTTCAAAAAGGGACACCGAGCTTCAGTTTATTTGAACTTTTAAAGGATTGTTATGCTATTTACTTTGGCCTCGCGACCGACCACTTGGTTCAAATTCATGATAAAACCTTCTCGGCTGAAATGATCTTACCTTATACTTCCATTTTGCTTCAGTCTTGTTCTTATTCTGCTCTCTGATTTCAAACTTCTCCACGTTGTTCTGCTTTGATATTTCTTTCTCTGACATACTCAGGACATTCTTAACAGCCTGACAAATGTAAATAATTGAAGTAAGAAATAATATTACGGTAAAAATAAATCCATGATGTCAAGAGTCACTATGGGGCGCTGTAACCATTCTGCATCCCCAGTTAAACTAGACCAAACCATTTCTGGGAGGGATGCAAAATGGCTGTTACTAAATGATTGCTGATGGAATCATGACATTAAGTGAAATCTAAGGATATAAATGTTCAGCATTTACCACAATAACTGATTTAAATTTAATAAAGGCATGTGAATCAAGTTTAACCTGAAAGTGAAATTGTTGAGATGCAACATGCATGTTGTTGACGGTAACATTACATGAACTCCACTCACCTTCCCTTTCTTCGGCTGGTCCATCTTACTCAAGATATCCTTTGCATGGGACTCCAGAGCTGCAAAGCTGGAGGGTTTAGGAGGCGGCGTAGACTCTTTCACTTTCTTCCCTTTCTTCTTTCCTCCTTCCTTGACCTTCGGCACCTTCGGAGGCTTGGGGGCCTTGGGCATCTTTGGGGGCTTGGGTGGTTTGGGGGGTTTGGAGGCTTTCTTTCTCACTGCTTTCTCTCTGCTGGGTGAGGGGACGTGGGCCGGGGAAACAGGGTCTTCGGGCTCTGAGTGGGTGGATGGTGGTTCCTCCACTGGCACCTTAATAGTGGGCTCGCTCTTAATGGCTTTCGTGGCATTCTGGGAAAGAAGGCAATTAATTATGATGAGAAATGTGCTGTGAGCTGTCATTCAACCGTTCCAAAGCTGCACTAGGCAAAAATCTTTATGTAAAAATACACTTAACAGACTATCGCAAATTGGGGCTTTAACGGAGAAGAGTTCTATTCTCTCATAGATTAGCCCAAATGTAAATTTTGTGTCAGGTATGATCACTGGCAGGAAATCTTCTCACCACACAGGAAGTGATGAATCAAAACTTAACAGCAAAATACAAAACTGCCTACTACACAGCAGTGAGTGAACCTCTCCACCACCTCCACCCTCACCAGACACCGGCATCACGTTACATGATTTCTGGGTAAAGAAAGACCTTCAAATTTTCAAACAAATTCAAACTGTTACATCTCACTGCCACTTGAGGTCGCTAAAATGTGACGCTGCAACTTTAAGAGACGGGTAAACATAATTCCATAAAGCCAATCAGACGCTGTACTGTACTGTACACGTCTTGATAGTATATTTATGCCGAAAGAATAGAGAAAAACCTCTGAAATTCTGATCTCTCTGGCAAGATCCTTAATGAGCTGCGTGGGTTTCATATTCTCTGGAAGCTCATCCTCATGTTCAAGAAGGGCCTGTTAGGAATAAAGAACACTGTTATCACTTGTCGTAACTTTCTAGCTGGGCAAAACTCGATATATAACCCGATGTGTAAATACCTGTTTTTTAGTCCAAGCTCTGAATGCTCCATTAATGATTTTGGCACCGTGTACCAGGTACGGGGCTGGTTGCTTATTTCCTTTATGTAAACCTGCAGCAACAGAAATGCAAATGTTGCCAGTCAATGAACCCTGACTTTTAATGAGCTGTGTGGCAAACTGAACTTTAAAGAAGTTATTTACCCTAGAGCAGATATCACATTGTACATGGATGGTGAGCAGCACGCCTCTCACAAACATAAAAGCAAATGAGCTGCACTCTAGTCTGTGGTTTTATCACAAGATAACCTGGAGCGATTCCACTGAAGGTTGAACAGGAGACCGACTGTCAGCAGGGTGGCGCTTAGTGAGTAGAGAAGACTGTCCCATAACTAAAAGGTACCAGATTTCTTCGTAAAACAGCCAATGCGCCGTCAACAAGGTCAAGTGGACCTGTTGACGTGCTCTTGAGCAAGACAACGAATGCCTACCTAACCACTCGTTGTAAGGCACTCTGGGTAAGTGTCAACTAAATGCCTTAAATGTAAAATCGAATACTTTATGGACAGTATGTGGTGATTTATCACACAATAGTTTCATTTTCCATTCCAGAGTTGTTAGCCGTGCAATGAAATGACGCTTGTTTGGATGGAAAACAAACACACTATGAGTCTAAAAAGTCAGACTCTGATTTACTGTCATTGCAGCAGCTCCAGATTGCGTCTCTTGATGACAGAGCAGCTCGGTCTTGACTGGTTTCTAGCTTTGGCAGAGCCTCGCCGATCGAGATTGAACTGTTGCGACCACAGAACTGAATTAGATGAAATTATGCAAATTCGGTTTTAATGAGGACTTCCCCTTTAATTCTAGTTTAACGACAGAAAACAATCGTCATAACATCTGAATAGTCCTATCCACTCATGAAACACGTTGTTCACGCCAAAGGCTTTTCAGGGTGTTTGAGTGCACAAATGCCTCTGTGCAACGCTTGCCTCAATACTGATTACAGTGGGCTGGATACACAACCACAACGGGAAACAATTAATAACATCAAGGCAAAGTAGGAGCAGCAGCATGAAATTCGAGGGTGAATTGTCCAGCTAAGATTAAGAGAGTACCTCCGCTGCACTGAAGAAGTTGACCTTGAAGTTAAAAAGAATAATGGTATATTAATGGCATGGCCTTCTGAGGTAGAAGCAGTCAGCACCGCACACAATAGCAATCTGGCAATATAACACACACACGCAGAGAAAATGGTGGAAACATAAACAATTGCCCCAAGCCAGCTGAGGAGAGTTTAAACACAGGCTTGTAATGGAGCAAGTGATTCTACCTCAGCCAAGCCTTTTGAAGCTAATCATCTGTGAACTCGGCGATTCACCGATTTAATGACTGAAATAATATTAGAGCATCCAGCTCCTCATCTGTGCAGCAGACATACACCCATATAGCAAATGTGGAAGACCAGGGAGCCACGCTGCAGCTCGAAAAAGGGAAGCTCTGACAGTGTTTGTATTTTCTCCTGCTTTCATGCATTCTTCTGGAGAGACGACGAGGCTAAATGAGGATCACAAGTTTACATTCAAATACTGTACCAGACGTTACTGTGAAAAACAAACGTGTAAATATTCAGAGTGTATAAAATGTGATGTCATCAAGCAAATTAATTTCACCTTTAAACCGCTCGAGCAGATGCCGTCCCACATACCAGCACGCCGTCTCAAAGTTGGGGAAGGGGGTGAGTGTTTTGACCTTTAGCCGCTTCTCTACTTCATACGCTCTGGGGAGGATAAACCAAACAGCTGTAGCTACACGTCGTCAGGCATTGCAAACAGGGTTATTGCAGGAAAACTATGCAATTTACAAGATATTTCCAAATGTTGAGGATTAATAAACAGAGTTGTGGAATAGGGGAGACAGCTAACAACACGTTCCTGAACGAGGACCTAGTGTAAACTCTGAGCGTTGCCAAGGCTGAAATACACAAAGCCTTCAAATCACACTAAATCCCCCCAAATCAGGACATGAATATCTCCAGGCCACAGGCATGGCGTGTCACACCAATTACTAATCGGCCCGATGACCAAACACAAGTACGAGGAGGTGGCTGGAACGTCAGGAAGGATGAATGTGTGCACGATATGGCAGGTGTCCTAACCTCATCTGCATCTCCACACTCAGATTGTGGATGAAGTGTCCAGAGAAAGCCAGACAGTCGACTGGGGTCAGTATTGCATTGATCCACCCTTAGAAGACAATAAAAGGTCAACCAAAGCAGAAATGTGTATAATTACAGTGATAGAATGAAAGACAAATCCACCCTCGGACTCTTACACTGTTAAGATATCGTCGATATAAGTGTTGGATTTGTACTTTAATCAAATATGCAAGTAACAGGATCTCTATAACATGCTGTGATTCTCACACACACGCACACACACACACACACACGCACGCACGCACGCACGCACACACACACACACACACACACAAAACAGTGGGCCATTGATTCAACTATATCCATTACATGTGTGCAATTCTGACCTGATGGGATGAACAGAGTCTGCCCTTGCTTTAAAGTGCATTTGTAACACTTGTCCACCTGATCGGCGAAGAACATTTCACTGCGGTTCGATGACGATCTCCAGCGCTCGTAGAGAGACAGGTTGGCAGAGGTGGGCTTGATCAGGAAGAAGATTTTCTCTCCCTGCAGAGGCAAACGTGATCAGATTTTCCAGCACATCACCAACGAATGACAGACAGCGGGGAAGCGTAACAAATTAGTGGAAACTGGAAGTTGACTGTTATGGGTTTTGGCAATAACAATAACATATTCATGCATAATGTCTCATTGGAATCCATTCAGGTTAAGGGCTTATCCAACCATGACAACCAGTGTAGCATTGATTAATTCCACAATGAAAATGTAATCAAACAAACTGCATCATGTCCATCGTATCAGATCTGGGCGACACTGACTAAAATACCAATATAAGGCCCATATGACCGACGGACCTTGAGGACGTGGTACCAGACGGAGGCGCCACCGCACTCAATGTGGAAGTCTGTGTAGCTGTCCTTCACACAGATGAGACAGTATTTGGTGACTTTGGGCTTCCCGAGCAGAGCGTCATCGGGCCAGTAGTTTTCTACCCAGGACAATCGCCGCACTATCTGAGGACTTTCCACTATGCTGTTCATCCTTTCACAGAAAAACAGAAATAGTGATTAGTGAATAAGCTTCTTGATCTTCGTTTCTGAGCCATATAAGTCAAATCTCATTTTTAAAAACTGTACAATTGGTAAAAACGGCAATGACATTTGAAGTGACAATACGGCTGAGAGCTTGTTGCCTTCGATGTCTATACCTTGTGTCTGAGAATTCCAGGTTGATGACATTTAAAACTTTCTTTCTGTTTGTGCTGTAGTAGAAGTCGACAAACTCCTTGAGTTTCATCTTGCTGTCAGTCTGCTTAGTAACATCTACGACATCAACACCGACATCAGGACCTGAAATAAAATAAAAAAGCTTATAATGAAACTAGAGAATGAAAAAGAAATGATGCACTGAAGAAAATCTATTGGGCTTCACAAAAGAAATAATGTTTTTACACAAAACTCTGTTTAACAAAATATGTCTGTTGAAGAATACAGTTCATGTCGCATTCACTGGGCACCAGATCACAGGAAAAACAAAGAACAGAGCAGAGCAGAGACGCCCTATTGAAAGGCATATGTTTGCATTGTTTGTCACCAAATGCATTGTTTGTCACCATCTGAAACAAATATATTACATATATTATTGAATTACTCAGCCAATGAACAAACACAATAGACTGTTACGAGCAGCAGTGCAGGAAGTGACTTGGTCACAGCACACTTAAATGATTCACAATGTGGTAAATAAGAAACATGTCTACATTTTTAGACTTGCTTTTACTTCAACGATGGTTTTATATTGTTTTCATCCTTGTTTTAATTATTAGGAGAATTCCCCATTTAGTTTTTTTATTGCTCACGTTTTGTAATTATTGTTCATGTTCTTATTTATCTTGTAAAACACTAGCTTAGTTTTGATAAGTGCTCCATAAATAAGTTATTATCAAGTAGTACTACTACTAGTGGTAGTATTAGTGGTTGTAGTAGTAGTAGTAGTAGTAATAGTACTGTAGTAGTAGTAGTAGTAGTAGTAGTAGTAGTAGTAGTATTACCAGTTATAGTAGTAGTAGCAGTAGTCCCAGGAGTACCAGTACTAGTAGCAGTAGTAGTAGTAGTAGTACCGTTATTAACATTAAAGTACATACCAACATAGTTCTCCACGTCACTGATGTAGAAGGTGGGAGCTGGCATGCTCATCCCCAGGCCGTCCTTCTTCAGAACCAGGATGGGCTCGTTGAATCCGTTCTCCTCCAGGTGCTCCATGGTCAGCTGACTGCCAGTCAGTTTCACCACCACATCCTCAGCGCTGGAACCCAGACACAAGCGGAGCAGCGCTTTAAAATCAAACGCTTCAACTCCAGCATTTTAACTGGCGTTTTATGACATGACGAAATAAAATAGATCCCATTACTGTGCCAGCAAAATGTAAAACTGCCCGACCTGATGGGAGCCGTTGAAAAGCGATTAGAGAGTGCCCCCTTGTGGGATTTTTAATGAAGTGTGGAATAATGGTGACAGCAGAGTGTTTCTCAAAACGATTTCCCCAAGGGGGTTCCGGGGGGGTTCAATTTGACTCTAATTTAATTCACTCGCAAGGATCCCTGTTAGAAAATGTGTAAGAATTACTATTGTAATTATGCAGTAGGTTGCACTCTCAGCACTCAGTATTCAGCACTAAACAATTCAGTACTAAATCAACGACAGAAACCCTCTGATATCAAGTGTGGGGTCTGTGACCTGACACGTGATATGAGAGGGTTTCACTCGAGGAACCCCTGTGGCAGAGATATCAAATTGAGTCGTACAACAACTTCACAATACGGCATTACCTTGGAAATGTCCTACTGCGAAGCTCCTTTATGAAAACTTGACTGCCGTTCTGAACAGCTTTGATATCTGTGCTTTGTCCCGTGTCATGTTTGCTCCAATTCTTTTTCTTTTTCACTGAAGCCCGAAAGAGAAAGGGGGAAAAAAAGATATTGTATGTCAATGTGTATTAACATCTAGAACACAGCCATGCACCACAGAAGAAATGTCCATGTTAATAAGTTATTTTAAGGCGTATTTAGCCTTAAAATTGGATTTTCTTTAAAATAACTGATAATTGAGATAATTTTCCAATGCAGTTTCACCTGTAGATAAGAGTTTTCTAGACTCAACAGTATGTTGTAACGAGGCTGCACTGGAAACAAGTGGCATTATTTCACCTGAACGGCAGATTTCTTTCACTTGTTTTCAGTAAAAGACGATTTTAAGACTCACTACTAGATTAAAAGTCTTGAGATGGACATTTCTTTGCTGCAGAAGACCAGACAACAAAGGGATAATGCACTGTCCACGTATGGAAACATGCATGCACAGTGCAAAACGCCTCCACCTACTACACAAACACCTACAAACACACCACCCACTGACCAAGCGCTGCCACTGTAACTTACATGTAGACTTGCCGTGGCTCTTCTCACAGTTTGGACAGTGATAAATATCAATGTCTGGAGCGTCATCTTCATCCACCCCAACACAGCTGAAATGACAAAAAAAAAATCAGAATGAGAAATACTTAATGAGTCACAACGCACAAGAATTTGTCTTGGTGACATTGGCATGAAGACAACGTTAAGGGTTTGTGCATACTGAAACACATGGTACGAGAACAGGTCCTCACATAGAGTGCAGTACAAAAGGATGGTGAAGGAGGAGAGAGCAGACTATAAATATCACCCTACATACTGCATATCTGTACCCTCTCAATTTGCATTCAATATTTTAGCAGTGTGACACAAAGTGTGGGTGCTGCTGTAGGGGTAAGAGTTAATGTGGGGAGAGTCAGTAGTGCATTAGACCAGTGTACCATGAAGTGGTTACACAGAATAAAATGATAGCGTGGAATAAGTCATAACTATTATGCAACATAGATATAATCCTTGAGGTGGTAAAGTGGCAATGAGGTGCAAAGCTTCAGTGGCACAGAGCAGAAGATGAAAGCGAATGCAAGAGGGTGAAACAGAAAATGCCAAATATGCATTTGCATTGTAGAACATGATGCCCATGTACTAGTTGTACTACTACAGTAGTAATAGTAATAGCAGCAGTCTATACTATTTGGAATAGCAGCTGTCATGTCACTTGCACAAGCAAATTCCTTCCATTTGGAGCTGCTGCTTCCAAACTCACTGACCAGGGAGTTTCCCCAAGATGTTTTCTTTCTTTTTGGGAACTCCACAGTTTTACTATGCGGCCTACTCACATTCACTGAATTCAAATACAAGAGTAGGTGGCGTCTGAAAATAGAGGAAACGCCTGTTCATAGACATAACATCTTTTAGATGGTGGTGATCTTCTAACCAAGCTCAGTCTACATAAGACATGTACACGTATGCACATCATGAGCTTCTGTGTAGACACACTCTCACACTCACACACTGTTAATGCTTTTTGTTCCATGTATCAACATGTGGTGTTATCCCTCCATTTTTTCTCAATTGCATAACCTTTCAGTTCAGAAGCCTTGAGATGAGATCAATGGCGTTGGTATACTGGTATAGTAATATCCAATTTCACAGTGGACGTAGCTGGTTCAGACATGCTTTTACCAGCTGAGGAGGATGGTAAGCGTTGGATCAGTGTTGTCCTGCAAAGATGCTGAGAATTATACAAAGTTTCACTGTAAATCATTTCACCTTGACTACAGTACGGCCCTGTTCTCTCTTATTCAACTAGCCGTGGCACAAGTCCGGACTGTGCAGAATTCTGCTGACAGGTTATTGACCAAGACTAAATGCACATCATGGGATCATATTACACTTATTGTAGCTTCTCTACAATGACAGTGTGTTAGTTTAGAACTGATTTATTGAGTATATGGATTATATTTAAACCCTAGCAACACCTCATGTTTTAACTCCTTATGAGACAGAGTGCAGCCTCCTCCCTTCCTGGCCATTCTGATGTTAAGGCCGAAAGAACAACTCTTGCACGCCGGCCCTGGGTTCAAGCCGCTATACTGGCAAGCATCCGTCCTGCTGAAGTGTCCTTGAGCAAAACACTGAATCCCTCCCAGTTCCGGGGCAAAATAAAAGGAACGTTTAGCTATTGGGATCAATACATGATTACATTAGCTTGTTTTATTCTTTTATTCCTACTTTATAACATAATAGTTTGTTATTTTTCCGCTTGTCAAGCACTGTTATGAAAAGTCGTTCAGTAAATAAAGTTCATTGTTATTATGAGGTTAACTACAAAGTACCTCACATCTGGCATTATTCAAATTAAAACAAGCTATAGTTAAAGTTACAAAGTCAGGAATGCTACTGATTATTTAGGAGTTCATAGAAACAACAATTCTATAAATCTGCTTTGGGAGGCTTTCCACAACGCTTCACAGCACCCATACAGTTGAGTGTGGGTGGACTCAGTGGGAATCAAGCACCCAACCCTGTCAGTGTTAGTGTCATGCATAGAGCATGGCACTAACACTGACCGACAGAAGCACACTGTAAAGAATGGCAGTAAAGGTTTTGAACTTATACGGAGATATATGTTATTAGTTACTGCACTTCGCTTCTCAGTAGCCATAGGAGACATTTTGTTATATGTTTATAATTACATTTATAATGCAAGTGTAGAGAGGCAAGGTCCATATTCTAAATTCATTACTTTGACTCACAGTTCTAGTTGTCCAAAAAAAGAATGAAAAAATCGTGACTAGGCTAGAGATAGACATAACCCACGTTATGTCCCACCCCAACATCCTGTTTCAAAGTGGAACAGCATCTGAAACTGTTATTATTGTTATTAGTAGTAGTATTCTGGGTTTCAACATGTTATTATTGGTAGTAGTAGTAGTAGTAGTAGTAGTAGTAGTATCCTGGGTTTCAACATGTTATTAATGTTAGTAGTAGTAGTAGTAGTAGTAGTAGTATCCTGGGTTTCAACATGTTATTAATGTTAGTAGTAGTAGTAGTAGTAGTAGTAGTAGTATCCTGGGTTTCAACATGTTATTAATGTTATTATTATTATTAGTAGTAGTAGTAGTAGTAGTAGTAGTAGTAGTAGTAGTAGTAGTAGTAGTAGTAGTAGTATTAGTAGTAGTAGTAGTAGTATTAGTAGTATTAGTAGTAGTAGTATTAGTAGTATTAGTAGTAGTAGTAGTAGTAGTAGTATTAGTAGTAGTATTAGTAGTATTAGTAGTAGTAGTAGTAGTAGTAGTAGTAGTAGTAGTAGTAGTATTAGTAGTATTAGTAGTAGTAGTATCCTGGGT
>CABFOS010027215.1:0-15309 GCA_900660315.1 Diretmoides pauciradiatus
GGTGGGGGGGGGGAAACTTGTTTTTTCTTTTTTTTTTTTTTTTTTTTTTTTTTTTTGTTGTTTTTTTTTTTTTTTTTTTTTTTTTTTTTTTTTTTTTTTTTTTTTTTTTTTGTGTTTGTCTGGGCGCAGGTGCTTGCCAGCACCTAGATCTATCTATCATCCATCCATCCATCTATCCGCCCTGCCTTCGCTTATTGACCATACATCCATGATTGACCCTTGTGAGCTTCCGTACCTACGTCAGCGTGTAGTTCCCGGAAGTGCCGTGTGTAAAAACAGAAAGGCGGATAGCGATAGTTTACCCCCAAAATTATGTCTGTGTTTCCACTATTGGTGAAGAAATCACACAGTAACATTGGATATTATCAATGTGCACAAAGTCAGAGAACCGTAGAGATTTCCTCCTCGTCGGGACTCTTCTTACTTTTCCGATCATATCGACCACTTCGTGATCGTTGGCTTTTGTAGTATGCTAAGTGTTGTTAGCCGGGTTAGCTAACTTCACTCCCCTCACCACCACACATCCTAACTAAGGTTGATCAGGGGACTTTCAGCCGGGTTAGCTAACTTCACTCCCCTCACCACACATCCTAACTAAGGTTGATCAGGGGACGTTCATCACTGCTGTCAAAGTGGAAGTGTCCGCTGTGTAGGTAGGTGAACAACCCAACTAGTCACTTAACACTGAACTAAGTACACTTACTCTCTCTCTCACTCTCTCTCACTCTATGAGAGCCCATCTAGGGACAGGAGTTGGAAACTAGCTTAAGCTATAATCTCTATATGCTAAACATCAGTCGCATCATGTGATGTACTATGTTGATCTGCATTGTCCCTATCAAATAAACTACATACATACAATGCGTTAGCTTGCTTGCCGACAGGATATGGCAAACGTTTGATATAAAAATGACTGTAAAAACGAAAAAGTAAAAATTAAATGATCAGCGGCCGGAAGAGGAAGTCATTCTTCGGATCCGCTGGCTAGACCGGATAACCCAGAACTAGTGGCCATGGATCCCAGAGGCTCGGACAGTCGTCAGACCGATCGAGTCTCTGGGTTCCGAGATTGAGGCTGGATATGATGTTGCAGCTACCTAGCCAGACTGATGAAGCACACATGATATTTTGAGTTTCTTGTGAGACAGATAAGTTTAGATTATACATTTCCATTGCATTTATTGAAGACTTCTATGCTTTAACACTGACTCGTCATGCTTGGCCGTGTCCAGGCTGAGGACTGGAGTGATAATTACAAAAGGGCCTCCTATCTTTTGGTTGCTGCCTCCAGTCAGGCCCAGAACTGGAGCCTATAAAGCCTTATGAAAAATACAGCACAGTCTCTTCACAGCCACAGCAAAGCTATTAGTTTTGCATAAGTTGACAATGAAGCTACTCAAGTTTGTAGTCTTGTCATCTTCCATCAATTGTGCTTGGCTCGGTAAGTGTGGTTGACCTTGGAAGGAGGAGCAGTGTGGACTTTTAGAAGGGTGTTCTCAAAGTCATAGTTGATAAGATAAGTAAATGCATTGTGATTTTGTATGATATTTTATGAATGAAGTTAAACAGGAGGCGGAGGTCATGTGACTGAAACGGGCACTGTGGATAGTAACGGCATGGAGGTCAGGGTGGTGGAAGGGCATACACCTGCCTTCAACCCTACATACGCAAGTTCAATTCTGGACAGAAGTCCTCAGGTGTGAGTACGCATACGTTTTACATAACATACGATCGTTGTATGAGAACACCCTTTGAGCCTTTTAGACATACATGTACAGAATGAGAAGAGGCATGTTTTGGTATTCAGAGATGTATGATTTTTGCTACTGTGTCTGACATTATTTATAATGTTAAACCATTAGTTATATCTAGAGCTTCTAACCGAAGGGTGAAACAAGTAAAATGCAACTGTAGCATTACATTTATTCAGGCATTTGTTGATAATCGATCATCTAAATGCCATTGCTTACTGTTATATTACATTACTGATTACTATCAAATTGAGAGATTCATCTATTTTCATGTTGTGCTTGCGTGTGTATCCACACAAAGTGTCCGTATGTGTGTGTGTGTGTGTGTACTCTGTGTTTAGCAGTTATGCCCTCTAATAGTTGAGACATCTATAGCATCCACAGCAAGGCCAGGGGAGCAAGGGAGCAATCCATAGGCCTGCGTAGCCATGGCAACTAAACAAGGAATAGGCTAGATGTCAGGCGGGCATGGCTAAATTACCCATTAGAGGGAGCAGGAGGGGGAGAGAGGGACTACTGGTCAGGGCACAAGAGGCTAATGGGGAGATAAGATGGCCAACATATAGACTACACACACACACACACACACACACACAAACACACACATACAGAAAATGCAGGCACAGACCGTCACAGAAGGGTGCAAACACATAGAGAGGGTAACACAACTAAAATGCACAAACCTTCACAAGTAAACACACACACAATATAGACTACGGACAAGGAGCAATGGACATCCTTAGCACATACATAGACACACATACAAATATGCAAATACGTGCAAACTCAAATGCAGACACACGTGCACACACACAGTCATGCAGATCGTCAACATTTAGACTATACGCACACACACACATGTACACACGCATTCACGCGCACGCACACACACACTCACACGGAAGACAAAATGGTTTTAATAAAGACACCCTCTTGGAGAGGTTGCTCATGAATGTGACGGAGATGTATTTATAGGAATCCTCCTGTGAGATCCTCTTTCCTCAGCCTCACGCATGCATGAGAGAGAGAGCGAGAGAGAGAGAGAGTGAGTTAGAGAGAGAGAAAGAGAGATCACATTATTGCCTGTTCGCCTTCTTCCTAATCCTTGATGCATGGCCCGCTCATAGAGTCTATACTAATGAATAAAAGAATAAAGAATGAATCCGTGTAAATATCTAAACCATTGCAGGTGTATCACAGAGCAGGGACAACAGGGTATTGGCCTGGTGGTTTGCTCCTGCTGCCTCTTAATTCTGCAAACACATTCATGCGTATGCGTATGCACACACACACACACACACACACACACACACACACATTCATATTCATGTACACAAAAGCCTTGCATGCTCACACACACACACACGCACGCATACACGCACCCACACACACACAGTCACACAAATACAGCCACGTGCACATGCTGACATGCACACACTCCCCACAGAGGCAGGCAGGAAGGCAGGCTGCTCCTGACTTTAATGCTGCACATTCATTTGCATGCGCCATAATTAGCGTCAGGCACACTGAGGCTGGTCCTGGGGGAGCTCTGTGATAACCGCTTCCCCTTCTATTAGGGCTCTCATTCTAGGAGTGTCAGACATTGCACATCTTCATTGTGGGGCCTGCAGCCCATCGGCTCAGTGGAACCGCTACTGTTGCAGTTGCTGCTGGGGCACACGGGAGGAGTGGCAAGAAAGCAGGGAGGGGTGGTTGGGTGTGTGTGTGTGTGTGGGGGGGTGCTAGATTTGGAGGGAGTGGGTAGGGAGGAGGAGAGAAAAGGGGGACTGAAAGATGTAAAGAAAGAAAGGGAATGAGGTGATAAGTTTGGAAGACAAAGAGAAAGAGGGGAGGAGAGACAAAGAGGAGTAGCGGACGGCAGAGCCGGATACACATTGTGCAGCAGACAGACAGGGAGACAGGCTGGACAGAGGTAATGAATGCAGTTATTAAATTGTTTCAACTGAAAAGAAGTCTATTCTTATGCCATTATAAAGGGAACAATTTATCCCCACTGATCGGCCCTGTCTCCTTTCTCCTCGCTCACTTTGATCTGCCAGCATATTGCCTTGATGTGTCCTATTCAATAGTGAATCTGGGGCAATTTTAATGCTTTTGTACCTCGCCACCGCTCCACTTCTCCCTCCCTGTTTAAAAATAGCTGTTAATTATAAGTGCAGTTTAAATGTCTCTAGTGACCCAGAAATGCAGGTTGGAGTGAGAAGAAGGGATTGAGCATCTCCAAGTTCAAAAAGCACGAGACACTATTTCTTTCCCTCTTTATCACGCTTTCTTCAATCTCTCCTTTCTCCTATCCCGCCACCCCTTCTTTGTCTTCTCCATCCTCCTCCCCTCTGATTCTACTTCTCCATATCTTTAGTCTTCCTCCACATCTCTCTCTCTCACTCCTCTGTGGCATTTCTTAAGCTCGGTGGGAGAGAGCAGGACTGGAGGATAGGGGATTCACTTCTTTCTCTCCAACACTAGAGAGAGGTGCGCAAGACATCGGAGACCACGGCTGCGAAACCCGCTTCAGTCGGCAGATTGCATGTGCGTCATACCGAGTCTTTGTATCTCTCTCCTCCACTTCCTCCCCCTATGCAGCCGCAGGAGTGGGATGTTGAAAGGAAAGGCATGTGAAGGTGCGTTAGGTAGTGCCGTACGAGGCAGAGGCAGGGAGTATACCTGTGGGGAAGAGAAGGGGCTGCGCTGGGACCTGAGGTGTGCACCTGGGGGGTGCAGTGTTATAAATAAAGCATTAGCCTCTTGAAGGGAACAGAGATGTGAGGGGTTGTCTCTGCAGCTCTCTTTTCCCCACTAACTCTAACTAACAGTTAACCCGCAGGCATGTACACGTACCCGTTTCATCGTCGAGGAGGTACGTATAACAGCACAAAAACACAAGCAGGTACACTACGGGACTCTCCTGTGTCAAAATCTAGGCCCTCATTGTATTGTATTCAGGCGTGGTGGTGGTGGTAGCAGGGATGGGGGGGGGCATTCCTGCTACCATCACCATCACCATGCCTCCACCCCCGCACCCACTGCACTGCCCCAGGCCGCATCTTCCACCTGCCATCCTCTACCTTGCCTCTACCCTTCATTCTTTCTGCTTACTGTCAGTGAATGCCACTTTGTGTAACTGTAAAGAAAATAAAGTAAAACAACAGAATGAAGTAGAGCAGAGAATAGTGATGAGTACGGTCTTAGCACAGAACAGCACAGTATCACTCTGGGGACTAGCCTGTATTAGTAAACTACAGTGCATGGTACACAGGAGTAATGACATTGGACATCATGGGGAAGCAACATAGTGTGAAGTAGCAGACCGCAGTGATATGAAACAAAGAGCTGTAGTTTGGAATTGTTTCGTTTAGAATATTGTGCATCCAATATTGTGAATCACGACGAATTCGCTGGTTCAGGTTTGAGCATCCAGTAACTAATGTAGTTGCTGCTGAGGTCTCATCTCCTCTCCTCATAGTGTTCCCATCATTGACTTCTCACAGTGTACTGCACACACACAGTTTTCCCTTAACTGGTCATTATTTAGCTCTGAGGTGAGGTTTGGGCTCCAACTCAGTCCAGGGCAGGACACTTCAGAGTAGCATCAAGCATCATGTGGCCGAGGGCAGAGGGTATTAGTTCTCATTGTGGTTATCATATTGTTGAGAATGTTAGATTATTGTTAATTGACAAATTGAAATGCAAAAGAAATTCGCTTGACAACATATGATTCTGCAAGTAGACGTGCTTATTGCAAGTGAAGATTAACATGCATCTAATCGACAGACAATGCATATGGAATTCAGATCCTATTCGACTTATTTGTATTATGTCAAGAGTCATGTTTGCTCTATCGTGAATGCAAATCCTGGTGCAAACAATGACATGAAACTGATTAGCAACACTCTGGGAGAGAATATGAGAATACTAAGGATATTGTGATAATTGCTCTAAGCCAATTAACTATCCTGCTCCCTTCCACTAATACTTTTATCTCCTGTTCTCTTCCTCCCATTCTAAAGGTGTATGTGTCTAAACCTGTCACTATCCATTTAAAATGCGTTTCAGCTGTGGATTCTTTGACTGGAGGAAAAGATAAGGTCAATTTCTCTTTCTCTTTTGTATCAATTGCTGACACTAAAACCAATTAAAAAGCTAAGTTCCCCCTCCAGTTACAACAGTTTTATTGTGCTTTCAGAATGCTTGGGTCCTGCCTTGTTTTGAAAGCAGCCATACCACGTTTTCTACAGACCTATGCTACCCTCAGCACACAGTAACTTACAGTATTGGCTCCAACTAAAAAAATATATCTATTCCCAACTTGTGACCTCTGTGTGTCTCCACTGGCTGCCCAGAAAATGATATACACCTCCATGAGTATCCGTAGTGTGGCCTGACACCGGAAATATGTACACGCGAGAAACGAAACAGCTACTTAGTGCGGGTCCACTCACTCGAGGCGGGGCAAGCCCTTGATGGATAAATGAAGGGCATGTATTGGTTTGTCCACAGGCGAGGCAGCATTGACAGAACTCATAAAACAAAGTGTTAGGGTTGTCCTTGGTAAGCTAGGGATGATAGGAAATAAATAATGTTTATGTTATGTGAATAAATAATGTTATCTAGCAGCAGTACAAGATGCACCTTTAAATATCAGAATGGACTGATGAAACCACAGATGCTGAAGGCTTAAGCAGTGAAAGTGGGCTCTCGTAATGGTTCTCAAGACCCAAAGTAACAAGGATGCTATACCAGCTTGAGTTCTTTTGTGTTGAAATATTGACCTATTACCCTCACAGACCAACCGAGTTACTGTATTGTTGTTGTTCACGCCTCAGAGCACATGAAGACAAGCTAATGTGTCCCCTCTATGTCAAACAAACAGATGTGTTGTATGATTGGACCATAAACATGTCAAGAAAACAAATAAAGCACTAATAAATCAAGGGTCATCTTGATGCAAGAGATTTTGATAGTCTAATGGTCCAGTAGTCTAATTTATAGAACAGTGTGCTTGCTGTTCTGACTATATAAAGTCAGATGTCATCATAAACATCATATATCATGCCAGCAACAACTTTCCCCATCCCTCATCTGGCCTAGGATTAAATTCAGTTTTTCTCACAGAAGCAATTGTGATTTGATATGATTCGGATTTGATTTGATTCCTTTGAAACCAATTAATGTGGCAACTTCATGATCTGATTGAATTACTCTTGATACACATGTGATACAACTTAAAACATATAACTTGTAACATATATTGTTACTTGACTGTTACTGACTACCCTTAACCTTGAGATGTCCCAACAGAAAAACAAAACAAATGAATGCCAATATAAGTTAACCTCTTTTGATATGGCGTCTTAAACCCATACAACGTTAGAGATATCTACTAAATCACAGAGATGTTTTACCTCATATGGAGAGAAAAAGAAAGGAAGATAAACAGGGAGAAAAAGAGAGAGATGAGATGAGCAGAGATGAAAGGGTAGAGATGGGAGCATGAGATGCGAGTTAATGACCTTGATAAGACCAGGGACATGGAGAGCCCGAGGAGAAGACGTGATGTGTTGCCGTGACAGCGGTGTAGGAGTGCTGGTGACAAGAGGAGATGAGGAGCCTGCACTTCTTGACTGGTGTTGCACATTAGTGTTGTTGTTAGCCAGGGGCACCAAGGGTGATTGTGTGTGTGTGTGTGTGTGTGTGTGTGTGTGTGCTGACAGAGCGAGGTGCGAAGACATCCCGGTCGAGGCCTTGCTGGGTGACAGAGGCTGATATCAATCTAATGAGATAAGAAACGTATGCAAATGAACCTGGCCACAGTTCACACTAATCAGCTTAACGGCCCTGATAGATATCAGCTATCTGTCGCAAACATCACACACACACACACACACACACACACACACAGGCTCCCAGAAGCGAGGAGAAAGATCAATGAGAGCATTCGCCATGCTGCTATGTGTAAATACAAAGATACACACACATAAGCTCACATACACATACAGGACAATAACATTGTCAGAAGTCAAACTATCCCTCACACATCTATACTAACAAGAATCTACTCATGTATACTGTACATATACACACATAGGGGTGCACACACTAGCTTGCACGTACATACGCATGCAAACTCAAGCAAACACATACGTATTTCATGGGTACAAACAAAATCCTTTGATGGGGGCAACTGTGTATGGGTCATTTAGTTCTCAGGGTCACCTCTTTGACAGGGTAAACACTGACTAGCGCCCTGGGGCCCAGTCAAAGGAATGCTAGAACCTGACATAACTGAACATAACAGAAATGTCTGAAAAGAGCCCCAACGGGTTACATGGCAGTATGGAGTTCTCCCAGTGCCAGTGTTAATGTCATTAACAAACCATCATCATATACAATTGTTGGATTTTTCATCTAATTGGGGCCATCTAAACAGAAGCTTATATCCACCCAGGACACAACTGCAGTAAATGTACTCACCCATTGGAAACAGGTCTACAACCTGTTCCATATAGAAAATGCTGATCTGGTGTGTGTGTAATAGCAGCACCAGTATGGAGTGACAGGGTGTAACGTTAAATGGCGTGTGGTCAGCAGGCAGGGGGGAGGAATCATGCCCCAGCTGTACTCTTCAACGTGTCTCTCTACAGCTATTATTATCCATGGGAATCCAGGGCATCCTAAATGGTGCAGGGGCCAACTGGTAGAAGACTGACCCTGGAATAACACAGCTGCCCTTCAGACAGACAGCCCACTGACCTTCGCTGAACCACATGCACACACACGCATACACACATACAAATTCTTTAGCCTTTCAGACTGGACGTGGGGATCTTTCCTTCCTCTGTCTACTTTATGTTGTTCTGGCTATTTTTGTTGGTATTTGTCATATCACAGCACGACCTAGGAATCCATCCCCTGTGACACACACATGAACAGAACAAGATATAACTCACATTTTACCAGAGGGGTCAGAGCACAGGGGCAATAGTAGTGCAGGTAGGGGTTTGGTGTCTTGCTCAATGACACTTAGACAGGAAGGGCATTGGCTGTGACGGGAATTGAACCTGCGACTGTCTAGCTCACTTTGACAAGGTGGACAGAAGGAGGTTGTCCATGTTGTGAGTAAGTATACAAGGAGTAGCTATCGATTGAATGTGTTTTTGACTTCTTTACGTGACAAATCATGTTTATGTGACCAGCTACAATTTAGCGGTGAGCCTATGAATTTTTCATCCTTCTCCATTCTCTGTCCTTGCACCCTCTCTCTTCCTATTTCTCATTCTGTTCCTCTTCATGTCTCTATGCCTCTTGGATCACTCTCTGACATTTACCACGAAGCTACCTATTTCAGTCAACCTATTCTTAAGCAAAGCTGGGCCAAGACATCTTTATGGAAATCACTAGTCTGGGTGTGTTGATTTGCAAAGGGCATGGAGGCTGTTCAGGCTCGCCGTACCCTCTCTCCCGTTATAGAGAGAGTGAGAGAGAGACTGACAGAATTAGACAAAGAGAGATAGTGACGTAGAGGAAGTGAAATAGAGAGCACCTTGCTATAACTATATTGGTTGGCTCCAGTATATTGGCGCCCATCTTATCTGGCTAGAGTCCCATACAGCATTCATCTAATGAAAATCTGGCTGGCTGGCTCATCACGGCCTGTTGCCAAAGGTTCCTCTCCCCTGCATCAAAGTCACTCTGCTTTAATGTAGCTTTTATCAATGGCCAAATAAAAGTGAATAACTCAACTGAAAATTTAAACAAATCTTTAAAATAAATCTAAAGCAGAGATCAAGGGAAGGTGGGAAAAGGGTAGTAATTCTTAAGGGGGTTAAGTGTGGACTTATTAGGGTAATGATGACATGAAAGAATGAAAGGTAGAAAGGATGATTATCACACGTACGCAACTGTGCGTGCATACATTCAACACACACATGCACACACAAGTGCATATGCTATTCTACACACACACACACACACACACACACACTCAGAAACAGACACACAGATATATACAGATAACACACACACAAACACTGTACATTAACTATTTTAGTGCATACAGTACTGCATATTACACACATGGTTTAAGTACACTATATAACCGTCAGTCTTTGAAGAACCCCCAAGTGTCACATTACAGTAGACTGCTAAAACTGTGTTGGCTGCAGGGTAGCTCAGAGACTTTGACTCCACAGCCAGACTACAGTAGCAGCCAGTCCCCCAGTGGATGACTGGGCTCTGAATATGAGCTCAGTCACTGTAACAAGCCCCACTTAGTCATTGGCTCTATCACGGACACTCTATGCAAACGGGCCACTTAAAAACACCATTACCGGCAGGCTGCTCAAGCCTTAGTAAGCAGTTCTGAAGTGGAGTGTGTGAGACAGGATGAGAGGACAAACAGAGAGAGTTAAAGGAATGAGCGAGGGATGAAAAAAGGGAGGGACGCTGTGAAGTGAGAGGTGAGGTTTGCAGACAAGGTATTGCAGGCACCACAATGAATACAAGTGACTCTTTTAGTAAAATGTTGACGATGAATGTAGGGGCCAAATGCTAGTTTCTGCAGATATGCTTATTAAGTAGAAGTAAAACCTAATACGTATTGTACATCGGTGAGGAGAAAAAAGCACTAACGGCCACTAGTTGTATTAATCTCTGAGGTAAACTAATGCCATAGACACACAGCAGCATGTTGCATTATGGCAGAATATGTCTGGCTGTAAACACTCTTGATTCTGTGAAATCAATTGCATCTTTTTAGAAAAGCAGAAAATCAAACAGCTTTGGTTACAACAATCCCAGAAAATCTTCCTTCAGTTACTGTGCATGAGAGCACCACTGAACATATCTATCAACCTGAGGGCTTGAGTCAGCATGTTCAACCCAGATGAGTCACATACTGACCCACACTGTCCAATCTTCACCCCATCACTCCTTCCTTCTATCACTCTCTCCCTCTCTCACCCTCCAGTATTCTTCCCACCCATCTGTCTCTCATCCCTCGCTCACCCTTCTCCCATTTCTCCCATTCCTCCCTCACCCCCTTCCCATCTTTCTCTCATCTCTCTCTCATCCAGCCTCTCATCACTTGTTCATAACTTGGTCACAGCAGTCGTTAGGCAAAGAGTCACAGTTTCCATCAAAGAGACCAAGAATGGGTATTTTTAGACAGGGGCTCGCTTTGAGCAGCCTTCCCTGCTGAGAATAAACCATGTCCACACATTAATGCCATGTTACACACAAGAGCCCATGAGATACAGTCCCTCCCTCTCTCATCTTTTTCTATTTCTCAGGGGGCAGTTGCACCATGACTGCACAGTGTCTCCATGGGTGTACCACCCACCACCTCCACTGCCCCCCTGCTGTCCTCTGGATCAGTGTCAAGCGAGAGAGCAGATTGGGAGTGGGCATGGGTGCATGCCAAAGGATTCTGGGAAGGGCTCCAAAGAACATATTTGTTGAGTGGGGAAGAGAGCGGAAATGGCCTGGTGTTTGAAGGGAGGCACGGTTGAGAAAGTGGAGAGAAGCAAGGGTGAGAGACCGGGTTAGGAGGAAAGTTGAGTCACTGGGTGAAACTGAAGTGGGTGGGGGCATGGGGGGTGTTCATGTATGAGGACTGACTCATCAGTTGGGAAAGGTGAAGAGTAGGCCTGTCCCTGTCAGAAGAAATCCTTAATCCACTGATAGCCATAGCATCATTTTGATGACTGATTAAATATGACTGTAAAAAATCTATAAAAATTGCCACATTGTCCTTCTGAAAATAGATGCAATAATGCAAAAATGCTAATTTGTATTCTGTTGTTTGATGTTTATCACACACAGATTTGTGAATAATGTTGTAATGCCAGAGATGTGCTTTTAATTTTCCAGGAAATAAGTTGTACAAGATGAAAAATATACAATCACTCACAAGCAATGTTACAAATAAAAGTTAATATACTCATGTACACTGTATTCTCAATATAATTTGTTGTGTGTGCCAAATCTATGAATGTGTGTGCTTGAAGGAATGCACAATGCTTTAAAGAACTACTGTAAACTATGTGTGTCTGTGAATGTGTTTACAGTGATCCAGAGCATGTGCGCAAGCCACAGTAGCGACCTGTTGATGTGTCTGTGTGTATTTGTCTGTGTGTGTGTGTGTGTTATGTTATAGGGCTGGCCTGTGACATGCCATACTCCAGTGCCAGAGGTTTTGTAGGGTCAGTGCTATTTCACACGCCTCCTGGAAAATTAGTGACCCTGGAACAAAACACACCGCCAGTGACAACATGGCCTTTGGACATACTTTTAGCTACCATGGTTTAAACCCTAATTTAAAAACAAATACAAACAGTAAATGCGTATTTGTATCCAGCTATTGGCTTGAGTTTTATTTTCATAGCTTTGTGATTTTATTTAGCAAAACGTCTGAATCCTGGCCAGTTCAATCAATCCCAAGCCCTCTTGGATCAAGGGATTAAGTGATTTAACTTTGAAGTGAAAAAAAATATCTAAAGCAAACCTGTTCAGATGTTTCCCAACTCAAACAGAGGCTACCATTTTAAGATGGTTACAAATAATAGCTCCGAAGTCAAGCTATGACCGCCACGTTAAAAAGGGGAAAAGAGAGAGAAAGCGAGAGGGGGGGGCATGTGACCTCTAAGGATGACAGTGAAATAGCTAGCCTACTTGACAAATGCCATCATGTTAAAAGTATGTTTCGGCTCCATTTTCCCCCGTGCTGCCGTAGCTATGCTCGGAACAGGATATGGGTTCACACACCTCGCAAGGTCAGAAAAGCAACATCAAACGGATTGTTGAGTCCTTGTGGGATCAGGCTTTCCTCGGCTGTCTTCTTTTTCGTTCCGCACACACTCACTTGAAAAAGCACTATGGAAGTTCTCACATATGCAACAGATGCACAAGTACAACACACAGATATAGACACACAAACATAGACAGAGACCGAACTCATAAACACCCACAAACACCCTTGAATGTGTTTTAAAAAAGTCACACATGTACACATGTACCCCCACCCCACCCCCACTCCACACACATACCTGTGCAATAACTGGCATATGTCATGCATAGCACATAAACTGGAAGCGGCGCCTTCATATAAATTCTCCCCTCTTGACAACTGAGCATTCTCATAAGCTCCAGTAGTCAGCTGTCTACTGCATTCTCCAAGGGGCAGGCATGACTCTTTGTTAATTCAGGTGGCCTTCTAGGTGTATATGTGCGTGTGTGCGTGTGTGTGTGTCTGTCAAAGGAATGCGTGTGAATATAAAACAAAATCCAGTCTAGCTGTCTGAACCGTACCCTGAAAAGTTTGCTTGGAAATCACGTGTTTGTTGTTCTCCTTGTAAATGTGAGTGAATCTTTATCCATCTGTATCAATGTATAAGCTCAATGAAGGCAGACGAGCCCCTTTGAGTGGCTACAAATAGACGTGCAAAGTGGCTCAATCCCTGTTGAATGTTTGTCCAGGGAGGTGGATTACGGCGGAGCAGGCATCTCCGTGCCAGAGTGCTGGGCCTGATACCCCATAAGCCTGGCGTTTCCTGCCCCGGGAGAGCCTTAATTAAGAGGGTATTGGGCGGCATTGGAGCCCTCTGAATCCTCCAGACCTTTACGGGGCTTTTGTTCAGCCGGGAGACGGGAGGCAATAGGGAGGAATAACAGTAACAGCTACGTACTCCCCTCTGGACATGTAGAAATGCTAACACATGCAAGTAGCTCATAAATGATAGGAATTTATTTTAAAAAAATGCATGCTAGCACGCAACTGGCTTTGAAAATATGCTGAGGGACACCGCATGGAACACACACCTGCCAGTACACACACACACACACACACACACACACACACACTAGTCCTCAGAGTCAGTAAGCGGTAATTGACATGCCCCCGGCCCTCTCACTCCCTCAAACTCCACCTCTTACCCTGTTACTCTGAACACAATGATTCCCACAGAGACCCATACAGCGCCTTACAAGGAGCAATACAGAGGAGGGCAACAATTAGTCTGTTAGTAAACAAGTCCGTCAGTCAGCATCTCCACGTCCCCGCCTCGGTGCTTAGACTGCCCCGCCCAGCCCAGGAGGGGGTGCTTTGTAAGAGTAGGTGGACATTGTCAAACCACTTGAGCTCCACTTCAGAGTGTTGAGAGAGAGAGAGAGCGAGAGAGAGAGAGAGAGAGAGAGAGAGAGAGAGAGCAGAGAAAGTAGACCCCACTCTGTGAACTTGTAAGAGCTACCATGACTACATAAGATCACACCGCAGGACAAAGGAGATTTGAGGCAGCCAGCAACCCACACATGCCCCGATGTCACACAAAAAATGAATGTGAAACACGTATGGCAGGAAAAGGACAGGGGGTTAATGTAAATGGCTCTCATCGTGACATGAGTCAAAGGGAAAAAAACGCAAACCCCTTGGTTAAATTAATGAGTGAGAGAGGGAGTGGAGTGACGCGTGATTCAGACGACTCTTTATTGCCCTGCTGAAAAGTCAGTGGCAGGTAGAGAGAAGGAAAGATTAAGGTAGAGCTAGGACAAAGGCCATCTCCATCCGTAGACTAAAATGTTTTTTCAGCGCCTTCCCTTGTGCGTCTGTCAGCCCGGCATTGGACCTGTGTGTGTGTGTTCATTCATTCATCTGTTTATATATCAAAGCATTTGTGCATGGGTCTATGTGTGAATATGTGTGTGTGCCTGTGGATGTTCATATATGTGCAGGCTTGTCTATATCTGTGTGCTAAGGTGTGTGAATGTGTGTGTATGTGTAGTGGTGAAGTGAAAGCAGAGGGCAGGGAGGGCAGGGGGTTCAGGGAAGCGTAAGATAATCCTTTAAGTGGGAGACTTTAACTCTTTCAGAAAGTAAACAGCGAAGCGGTTGAGGGAGTATTGTAGTTGGGTAATGTTACAGAACTGCAAGAGTGCCCCAGGGCACCGTGTGGGTGACTTAGGGAAGCTATGTGTGTGTGTGTGTGTGTGTGTGTGTGTGTGTGTGTGTGTGTGTGTGTGTGTGTGTGTGTGAACCTCTGAAGCCATGTCTCACACTGGCTGCAGCCTCCAACTGATCTGTGGCAGGGACCAGGAGAGCAGATGCCTCTCCACTGGGGTGCATCGGGCCACCAAATTGGAAATATTACTGATCATGTCGCAATTCAATTACAGACCACCAACTGATGCATCCCGGAGTGTATTTGCATGTGCATGACCTTCTGTGTATATATGTGTGTCTGCATCCATCAGTGTGTGTGTGTGTGTGTGTGTGTGTGTGTGTGTGCGGGCATGCGTAGCTGGTGGGTTAGTTTCCGGGGTTAAAGGGGAGGGAGGATCACCCTGCACAGATGACGGTCAGTCATGCAGGACAGAACAACACAATAACAGTCTTGTTAACCAGAACACAGCATACCTCCCACCTGTTACCCCCACAACCCCACACAGGCAGACACGTTTGCACATGAACAGACACAGTCACAAATGCACTCAGACATGCACACACACAAACACACACTCATTCTCTTCTCCCTGCATTCTTCTGTCT
>CABFOS010027222.1:13310-24110 GCA_900660315.1 Diretmoides pauciradiatus
GTGGTAGAACACGAGCACCTGGAACTCCTTCTCCCACAGATACTGCAGAGTCACCTGGGGATGGAGGGAAAAGCAGTGTGTGTGTGTGTGTGTGTGTGTGTGTGTGTGTGTGTGTGTGTGTGTGTGTGTGTGTGTGTGTGTGTGTGTGTGTGTGTGTGTGTGTGCCGTAAGCCACAAGAGCAATGCACCATTAAGGTGATGTGCTGTCAGTGTGTTTTGATACTTCTTACTGGTTATCTAACCACGGTGGTTTATAATTGGATTGGTGGTTACTGTGTGAAGCCATAAAAGACTGAGGTCAGTCCTCAGGGCTCCAATCTACTAACTACAATCTCAGTCAAGAGTTCATGGAGGTGGATCACATTGGGCGATTAGGAGAATAGCTGTCAATAATTCAAACCTGATTCAGCCATACTGGAAACGAAGTCATGGTGATAGAGGAAGGGCCCTCCCTCTTACGTCATAACCAGCTGCTGCTGGACATGGTATGTTTCAGAAGGCACAAGGATCTCTGCAAGTGCTCATGTTGAAGGTGAGAAAAACATTGTGGCACTCCCTCCCGTGCTTGACACATGCCTGCACCCAGAGACCCTGTGTGAAGGAAGAACCCAGACTAGACCAGATTAAATGTTTGCATTTTAGTTGTCAATTTAATTGATAATGTAACATAGAATTCAAGTATCAGAATAAATAGGTTTAAAACAAATCATACATTAGTCTCACACAGATCTGATGTTCCCTTTTTATACAGCGGGACAATCTTTCTTTACACTCTCAAAGTCTTGACCATACTAACCACTGAGTCCATCGATCCCATATCCAGTTCCTCTTCTTAGAAATGCTCAATTTGGAAACTGCTGACATGAGTGAAAGGAATATCCACCAGTTCCCTCCTTTGTTGTTGGATTTATGACCATCTTGTCCTGTGTTCTGGCTGCTGGACACCTTTCTCTACCATGATGTACCTCTTGACTCCGACCAAGGCCTCATACCACTGCTGGACCTTAGAGCATTCCAATGACACCTGTAGTACTGGAGCCTCAAGATTTATCAGACAGAGGGTCACCTGTTTGCTTCCCAGTTGCTGTCCTCATTCCAAACATACTTCTAAATATATGTTACCATGCTTCATGCCTATATCTGACATGTCCAACCACAATCTTTTTTCAGAGTTTGTGGGATGGGGAACGGTTATTTACATTTCTCTGTCCTATTGAACATCATCTCTGCAGCCCACCTGTATTGTAAATCACTGCCATGTCCACAAAGACACACAAACTTAATTAGTATCAGCCCACTACTTTATGATACCACCAAGACATGTTGAGAGTTGCCCCTTTTTGTTGTTAGTGTAGCTCCATATTTCCAGGTAGGGTGATGTCACTACTTTTGGTCTTGTTAATGCTAGTCTGATAGACAGATATAATGACAGGCCAAGAAAGGAGAGATGCTCCTCAACCACCTTTCCAGCCTGCCTCCAGATCTCCACCATGCAAGCGTGATAAATCAGCCCAGGTGGTTGCACAGCTGAGGTGGAGTTTGCTATTCAGGCTTAATTACAAGGACCGGCTCAGACGGGGACAGATAGGATTCAGCCGAGGCAGTTTATCATTGATTTCATGTACAGTAACTGTAAGTGAAAGTGAAAGTGTTATTGTTTCATCCACTTTTTTAAAATCCAGAATTGTAATTTAAATCTGACTACATCCTTCTGGACGGACACGTGGAGCAAATTTTTTGTCGTTTTCGCCATGCATGGAGAAAATGAATAAGGAGGCAAAAGAAAGAGGATGAACTGTATAATTATGATCTCTGTCTTTTAATGTACATTCACTCAGGTTCAAAGAGACTTGTGGGGCTGGGGTGGATATTTATGCATGAAAGAGTCATTGTGTCTTTTAAGGTTTAGTTTCTCATTTCTAAACCTATAAATTACAGTATGCACACTTTGTGGCAGGCATTTGCCCTGTTCTGAGCAATCCCTTTGGTGTTGTTATGCATAGGTAAGTCAAGCAGAGGGATAATTTAACAAAAAATAAACCACATCTAAATCACAGAGCAAAAGTGGAAGTTAAGTTGTAAAGTCAAGGATTAAACTCAAGCAATCAAGCAATGCTATGATCAACAAATTAAAGTTTTCAAAAAGTAGTCAATACTCATTTTGTTGGTCTGCTGGTTTCGGCCACATCCGCCTATCCGTATGCTTATAAAGAGGAAGAACAGTAAAAAAAACTTTAAAAAACAGTAATTGTAACATACTACCACTCCATTTTGACAAAACAATGGTTCTCAACCTTCTCAATACTCTGACACACTTAGCAAGAAAGCTTGAAAGCATACCTAATTATTAATTGGGCAGAAAAGCCAAATATGAGTCACTATAATCACACAAATATGATATTTCATGTCAATCAACCAACTGCATGAACTTTGAGGAGGTTAAGTATGATTGTAGGCCAGTTTCATAAGATTTCCATTTGAATACAAATAGCGGAACATTTTGTTTGCCAGTGATTGTCCTGACGTTTGAGTCATACATCTGTACAGCTGTGTGCTTTGATACAGGGAAGAAGCACCTCTGAGTAAGAGCATTAGTCAGGAGACACACGTAGGCATATTACAACACTGCATGGTTAAAAAAGAAATCTGTGTTAGATCCACATTAGCTCATTTGTTATACTGCATGGTGTGACTGACTGGGGAGGTCATGAGTTGTGTCTAGAGTCGTGCAGGAGCCACAAATCAAAGTGTCAGTGGAATGCACTGACCTGTTGTTGGAGTAACCTACATATATTTTGCTGTAAACCAGATGATGCCGGCTCCCTGACCTAGTAAAGCGCTAATGTGTTACTTTTTACTCCAGCTCTGGTTAGCCAGGATGTAAAAAAACAAAAAAAACAAAAAACCACCTGGATGAATTTACTCTGAAGGTAATTTTATAGAGTTGGGTTTCCTAGTTTTTCCTGCCAGTGGAACAGAAAGCAGAGTCAGGGAGTCTGAAAAGGGAAAACACAATTTTCGATTGCCTAGTCACCAAAAACGTGCTTTGAGCTCCGTCCTTTTTTAAGTGCCCCAGTCAAGATGAGATTCAGTTTCACTTTAAATATGCTGTAATCTCTCCTTTGATGTAACTGTTAGATCTCGTACTTCAATGTTTCTGTCTTCTCTACTGAAGCCCAGTGATAGGATTCTATGATGTGTCATCCATACTGTTGCACTTGAATTCACATCGTAATCCTCATTTTATGTGGACTGCACTGAGCTGGATTAGTCTGGACATGGGTGTTTGTGTTTCTATACAGTGTCTGCCAAGGAGCTGGTGAAGGTCTGCTGTGAGACAGGGGAAAAATGGGCTACGGCTAATGGTCATTGCAACACCATGGAGCTCCCCAGAAAAGATAGGCACTCCATCTGTTGGTAAGGCCCTCATTAAATACCCATCCATTTAAGTCAGGTGTACAAAGCTTATTATAATGCTTATTTGTCACTACCAACCTTTTAACAAGGTGACTATGAGGCTTAAGTCAGGTGGCTTTATTGAAGTGTACAACAATTTCCCTTTGAGACATTATGACATAGTGAAGTTCATGTTGTATTATTTAAAGTGCAGCCGGCAGCGTGATCAGTCATGTTTAAGTATGACTTTTATTGGACCCACTGGAACAGTCAATGGTCTTCAGGGCTTTGTCTGGGAAATGATTAAGATTTCAATTTTAAAAACAGAAGTGGATTTTCTTTCAACTTCTAATTAAATTTCAAAAGGAAAGTTGAAAACATACTGTAGTTCAGTCAGCTCTGTATCAGCAGTACCACTGGGAGGAATCGCTAACACACTCACTTGTTGCTCTAAAGCCACAGTAGTTGCAGTCCAAAACACTTCTGCACTCCATTCTTCTGCTTGCCTTTCTCTGCCAGGACTGCCCAGAAACAGTGCTGCTCGGGTTCCCTGAGAGAAGGTCGGTGTTTGGCCGGAGTCAACGCAGCCAGAGAAGGCGCCATGTGTGAAGAGGACAGCACTGATAAATGTGGAGCTGACTCCTACAAGGCGAGTACAGCATCTGTGACCAAGCGCCATGACAAGGACCGAACAGAGTCTACTTTAAAGGCAGAGTTAACATCAAATTAAACCCAAATATTGTCTTTAAATTATCAGTTCACAATTGCATCAGTCACAGTAGAATTGAGAAGAAAAACGTGTAGATGGTCTTTTGCCATTAAAAATCTCCCCACAATTTCACCGCCGCTGTGGTACCAATTCCCTCTGTTATTGAATTAACTTATTTAATTTAGAGAGAGAAAATGCTCAGGGGCCAAGTACGACTAAAGGTTTCCACATGTTTTACCATCTTGAAAAGAAACCTAATTTCCGCAAGTTATGGTGCTTGTTGAATTGTGGCATATTAGTGGCGATATCCACAGCCAATCATTTGCCATCTGCTCTGTGTATTGGAGGACACTGCCCAGTCAGAGCAGCATGGGGCCATTATAGTCTCAAAGGTTGGAGTAAAACCAATGACCTCCTATATATTTACTACTATTATACTACTTCACAATCACAGTGGTCATTATTTCCTCTGTCCAAGTGTCCGTTTGTTCGTCCGTTCGTCTGTGTACAAGATTACGCAAAAACTACCAGACTGATTTTCATGAAACTCGGCGAGCAAATGAAATTTTGGGGCTGATCCAAATCACGGGGCGCCGCGTAGGGCGCCACGTACACAGGACGTGAGGTCTAATTGCTTAATGCATCATCCCTTTGGCATTCTACTTAATATGCATGTTCCCTAAGGGTCAATGGGCACAATTTAACATGGCCGCCACCCAATGTCAATGCAACACCACGTGAACAGGAAGTGAGGTCAGCATTCGATTTTCATGACACCCGTTGGATAGGTGCAGCATTTTTGAGTGGATCTGAATCTGAATCGCATAAACAGGTGACATGCATCCTGGGCGGAGGTCTGCACTCTCCAAGCGCACCTTTCTAGTTTCAGTTTTGTTTCGCCATGCCCTTATGTACCCTCAAGAGTGTCTTGCTGAGATAAACAGTGAGAGACTGGACGCAAGAAAAGCCTTGCTCTAAACTCTTGTTAGAGCTGCTATAATTCAAAATAAATAAACCTCCCATATGGGCCACGTTGCACAGTGTTCTTCATAAACCAGGATTTAACTTTTTTCCAAACACAGCAGCTTTTCTAATGAGCTACAAGATCCCTCACATTACATTACATTGTCACCCGCTATATATGTATTGAGTTACATACTGATGTTGATGTGTGACCTGCAGGAGTGCTGTGGCTGCTGCTCTCTGGGGCTGCAGTTTCGTAGGGAAGGACACCGCTGTGAAGCCCACCAGTACCTGGGCTACCACTGCAGACACATCTTTCTCACCTGCTGCGAGGGGGAGGAGAAGCCTGGGGTGCGAGACGACTGGCACACTGTCAAAGAGAGGCCCTTTCAAGACGCCACTGCTCCGCCAAAGAGAGGTATTGTCAACAAACACACACACAAATACACAAACCTTCAATGCTAAATGCACTGAATGCATTATACACACCACATACATCACTGAACTTCCAAGGAGGGACAATGTAATACACACCGCTGCACTGCCAGAGAAAAATATTGATTTACACAAAAGAAAAGCCTTTTGCTTTACCCTCGCTGAAGGGAAAGCATTGTAGTAAGATGCCCCAACTGTGCAGAGACATGTTGCACCTCGTGGGCCTTCCACAGCAAATTAGAATACCCCAGTTCACGTATCTAATTTTAAGAGATCGAGTGCCTGTCTGCCTGCAGGATTGCAGCATTGCGTTAAACTTCAAAGGCTTATTTAGATTCTGCTCCAGTAAACCACACTGTGCTGTTACCATCTTTGTACTGATTTGGTTTGGCAGCTATGAATTGATGAAAATAAAAGAAATGCTCTACATCACTATGGCCTGTACTGTATCACAAAGAAAAGTTGCTGTCTATCATCCATGGGATTTGACATCAGAACATTTTAAGTTATTTTCCATTAGGAAATTAATAAAACGATCATACAATTGTTATACAGTTATTAATATTCTACAATGATGTTATTGTGTTGGTGATGGCAACACAACACTCTCCATCTTCTGTAGTGTCTGACAGCCCATTCCCTAAAGAGGCCTTTTCCATTGGTGAGGAGCAGGATGGGGAGAACGCTGCGGAGGGTCCTCTTGAGGTGGAGGACATGGATGAGTGCCTGGTCTACCAAGGCAGCCTCTGTCACCACAGGTGTATCAACACGCCTGGCTCTTTCAGGTGTGAGTGCTTCCCTGGATACATGCTGCAAGAGGATGGTATCAATTGTGAACAAGGTATCAAAGACCACCATGTCTAATATGTGTTTATGTTGACAGATTTTACGATGCCTATGATGATACCAGTGAGTCAGTGTTGGCAGCTACTGTAGATATGAAGCTTATGTAACAAACTGAGCTGTATGTATATGTGCTTTACAGTGTATAGTTACTATAATTTAAAATATCCAGGAAAGCATCTTTCTCAGCCATTTGATATTTCCAACATGATTTCCACTTCACACCCCTTGCAGGAAGACTCCATTTGTCGTTATTTGTCTACACATTCACAGTGTATTATTTTCCTGGTCTGAATGAGACTTCCTTCCTGTCTCCCAGCCCTGATACGGTTTAATAATAGTTATCATAATCACACCCTAACATTTGTTTCCTGGACTGACAGAGATGTTCCCCATCAATCGACTGTTGTCAAAAAAACTTTCAGTGGAAGAAACATATTTTGACTGTATTTCAAAATCATTCTTTACTCAAAGTGGAAAGTGAAGGCCGACTCCCAGGTACAGTAGGGGTCTAATGAATTTTCAGGTAGTATTGTATGATTTTAAATCAACAGTTGCTTTCACCAACACAAGCCTGTCTCAACAGGATACAAATGTCAGAGCTCTTTTCAGAAAATTACAGTGAGCGATGAAGCTCACTAATAAAACCAAATGTTTGTCTGCAGGCAATGTTGTTTCCTGTCCCTCCTTCACCCCTACAGTATCACAACTTTCATCTGTGGCTGCCTAGCCTCATATCACTGGCTGAAATCGCAGGCATTGCACAAGGTTTAAGCCACTAACTAAGACCGAAGTAGAGGAGGAGGTGGAATTGCTGATTACAGTGTAATTAGTTTCTCCTGTGATGAATTTCTTCATGTTCCCCACAGAGACGGTGGATCAGGAGAACACGCTGAAGGAGGATGACAGAGCAGCAGCGGAGCCCACCACACTCCCACCTCCACCCACCCAGCCCCATGCCCCACTCAACCCCTGTGAAGGTTAGACACATCTGGCTTTATGAAGGGAGAGGGAAACTCTAGACCTGGCAGACCACAATTAACATTTTCATTCATCCTTACAGCTTAATCAGAGACTGGAACAAGCGTCTTGTTGCGAAGGGAAGCCAGCATGGGTTACCATAGAGTGACATGTCATTATTTCAGACCTTGCCATTTTCCTGGAATGTAATTGTGTTGCAAATGTCACATACAAGTGGCCAGATTGTATCAAAGGTTAGTTTGCTTTCGGCATTAACCAGTCATTCTCATGAGGTCCTGATCTGTGCAGGCACACATTTTGTTGTTCCCATAACACCAGGGTGCGGTTCAATCACTGTGGGCCAAAAGTAGGGAATACAATACTACCAGGTCAGGAATCAACCTGGAAACAGGAAATGAGTAAATGGCGACACAGTAAATTGTGTTTAACTCTCAAACGCTTCTCCCCTGTGTCATATCTCCCCCTGAATACTGTTGTGTGGAGTGACAGTGTATTGTGTTTGACTTAACTTGCCTACCTCTCTGTTCAGGAAACAACCCCTGTATGCAACAGTGCACCCCAGTGGGCGGAAGGCCACAATGCTCCTGTTTCCCAGGATTCTCTCTGATGGCTGATGGACAGTCCTGTGAAGGTGAGGAACTGAAGTTGAAGTTGTACTGATGATAAAACATTGCTATCCATTACATCAAAGAAGCATGTGGACATTTTTCACAAGCACAGAAAACAATTCAGCCCTCATATTAGTTTTGTCTGAAGCCAGGGGGAACTGTTTGTTCCAGTCTGGAAGGAATGTCTGCCACTGATTCATCTCTATTTGTCTAGGTGCATCTAGATCTGCTGATGAGATACAGCCTGAATCCCATTTTCTCAGTAACATACTCTGATACAGACAAAAAAAAAACATGAGCAGAAAAACTTATCAGAAATTTCTTCTCAGAAACTGAGCTTGTCCATGCAAGTTTTATTATCATAAAGCTGATTAGCTGTCCCTCACTGGGGACATAACATTGAGTTAAGCCATATCCACCGGTCTGTTTCCTGCTTGACAGTAGTGAACTGCAGCAGTGACATAAAGAAGAGTGTTGACAAATTTTCTATTGTGTGTACTATAACGATAGTAGACTCTGGGATCAACGCCCTCTATGTCTGGGTTATCCGGTCCAGCCAGCGGATCCAAAGAACGACTTCCTCTTCCAGCCGCCCAACGTTTAGTTTTTAGTTTTACGGTCATTTTTTACATGAACGTTTGCCATACCCTGTCAGCAAGCAAGCTAACACATCACGTTTGTCAAGCAAATACGTTAAACAAAGCAATCGGATGAAAAACGATCCGTGGATAGTGACTTCCTCTTCCAGGGACCGGGCATCCGCCGGCTGTTTTCCAGTGCGATTGCTTTGTTTAATGTATTTACTTTGACAAACGCGATGCGTAAAACAATAAATAATTATCTAAATGTATTTATAATTACATTAATTTAAAAAAAATGTTTTATTACCTTATTACTGTGTGTACTCATTCATTAATTTATTCATTCATTCATTTATTTATCCATATATTTATTGTTAGTTATGACAGACTTGGTCCTCCATATATGTTAGCTTGTTTGCTGACAGGATATGGCAAAACTTTGATATAAAAAATGACTGTAAAAGCTAAAAACTCAAAACTAAATGATCGGTGCCTGGAAGAGGACGTTGTTATCTGGATATCCTGGCTAGACATAACCCAAAACTAGTGGCCGTCAATCCCAGAGGCTTAGACAGTTGTCAGACTGATTGAGCCTCTGGGTTCCTGAGACCAGGGCTCACTTGACATTTTTCTACCTCTCCTTTTTTCCTGAATATTTTTGCTTCTTCTACTACTGTATATACTTTGATTCTCGGTCTTCACACCCTTTTAGCCTGACACCATCTCTTTTACTCTTCTGGCTCTCTTTTTCCACATCCAGACATAAATGAGTGTTTGTCTACCCGTGCCTGCCAGCTGAATGAGCGCTGTGTGAATACTGCAGGGAGTTATATGTGTCAGAGGCAGATCAGCTGTCCCCTGGGATACCAAATCAACAACGATGTCTGTGAAGGTACAGTACGACACCCTATCTGCGCTAGGCCGCACCAAAGCACTCACTACCCCCTGCAATTACTAGGCTGTAAATACTAGCAAGAGAATATTTGTTTTATATATTGTTTGTGTTTGCCACTCTTGAGAGTCATTATTGCTGATGAAACTTTTTTTTAAATTCTTCACGTCCAGTAATTATGTAATTTCACAAGTGAGCACACACACAAGAGAGCATAATGAGAAATATTACTCCGGAGAGTCATTGCCATAGTACTTGCTTTCTGCTAGAATGGGGGCTGAGAAGAGCTGCCTGGCTTGTCTTTGTGTAGGTGGAGCCCAACTTTGAGACCCAGTAGGAAACCTCCCAAACCGTCTCATTATTTCCATGCACCATGGATTGGCCCTGTGTAGGGGTCTCACTCATAAAGCAACAGCGGTGTTCAGGAAGAAAGATCTCTAAAATGAGTGTTAGATGTGCTGTTTACCACTGCAGTCAGATGGGTTTCTGCAGGATCAGGCCGAGGGGATTCAGTTAAGCTGCAGCGGCTTGTGAATTAAAAGAATGTTCAATCAAACAAAATGAGCATTGAAAGGTATAGTACATTTAACAAAAATGCTCCAAACAGCTTCCACTTCAGGCAGTCAGCAGATGTGAGGAATAAAAACCCATCTTTGTGCTGTGTTATGTATTCCCTATTCATGATTTACTTGGGGACTGAAACTTCTCTTGCATATGGAACAGATTCCTTGTATGGGGAGCGACTGAATTCCCTTCCTTCCTCTTCCATTAAACAGGGAATGACTTTCTAAGACCAGGAATGAATTGCCTGTCCATGTATGTTAAATGGCTGCCTTCCTTACCCAGCTTTTAAGGGAATCTTTCAATTCTCCTGTAGATTGAGTGAACTCTCTGACCTTTCTTGACACTAGAGGCCATCTCCCATTCTGATTTGTCAGGAGCCAATTACATTCCCATTGGGAGTGAGGTCTTTGCCAGTCCCTCACACATTCATCCAACTCCCTGGCTTCTCTCTCTGTCTCCGTCTGTCTCAGGCTATCAGGGCTCACTTACCTCCGGCCTACTGTGCCAGGCTTGTGTCAGGAGCAAGATGCTCAATCACTATCTGCTGTTTAGATACATACCCTGCACCCACAGGGCTGCCAGAGCTGCTTTAGGGTGCTATACTGCAATTATGGTGGTGAAATCACATGAGCATGCACATAAATATAAGATACTAATGCATTATGTGCACACGCAAACTCTCTCTCTCTCTCTCTCCCTCTCACACACACACATACACACACACACACACACAAACCACAAGTTTTTATTCGAGATTATGGTTTCCCTGTAGTGTTGGGTGGTGATATGGCAGCAGATGTGGCAGGGTGACTGACAGAAAGTAGATCC
>CABFOS010027237.1:0-11983 GCA_900660315.1 Diretmoides pauciradiatus
ACAAGTAAAAGTCCTGCATTGAAAATCTGACTTAAGTCAAAGTACAAAAGTATTAGCATCAGAATATACTTAAAGTAGCAAAAGTAAAAGTCACAATGCAGAATGGCCCATTTCAGAATCATATACATCATGTTATTTGACTATAATTATTGATGCATAAATGTCCCATCCATCCATCCATTATCTACCGCTGAATCCTCCACAGAGGGTCGCGGGGGGCGCTGGAGCCTATCCCAGCTGTTATAGAGCGAAGGCAGGGTACACCCTGGACTGGACGCCAGTCAATCCAGGGCTAACACAGAGACAGACAATTCACACCATTCACACTCACACTCACACCTATGGGCAATTTGGACTCCCCAATTCACCTAGCCCCAAATCTGCATGTCTTTGGACGGTGGGAGGAAGCCGGAGTGCCCCGGAGAGAACCCACGCAGGCACGGGGAGAACATGCAAACTCCACACAGAAAGTCCCCGCGGCCCAACCGGGAATCGAACCCGGGGCCTTCTTGCTGAGAGGCGACAGTGCTAACCACTACACCACCAATGTAGTATAATTATGAAATTGTTTGAATGTTTTGTAAATTAGACGATCAAATCACATACTGTAGTAATGACGCAGTCTATAAATCAATTGTTCATTTCGCAGTCAACAAACATGGAGAAACAGCGTCTAGCGGGTCGACAAAGTGTAAACTCAAAAAAGAAAAAGAAGCTAAAGATGGCGCTTTGGCAGCAGCAGCCGATGTTGGCGGAGTTTTTTCAACTGGAAGACAGTCGAAGGTTAAAGGTCAAAACTTAGACAATCGATGTATGTTTGTGCACCAGTGATTTGATTTAAATGACGTGACTCTCGACTCAAGATATTACTTTACGTTATAGAACCGACTAAACCAGACTCCATAGCAGTATCAATAAGCTCAAACCTTATATTGATTTTCAGGTTTTGAAAAATGTTGAACCAGGTCCTTAGTAGAACCATCTCTAGCTATTGCGCAACCAAACTCTGTGCTTGGCGAGGGCACACGTGTACTATTTGCCTGTGTAGGTAGGGGCCCGTGGTCAGGATAATCCATCCACGATAAGATAATATCACTTTACTGTCTCTCACAATTGTGGATCTGTTCCTTTCATCTTAAAACAGAATGTCTGCTGCGAGAAGAAGCACTCTCCTTTCTCACAGTCTCTCTATTTTTGTCCATTTGTGTGCATATGTGAGTGTGCGCTGACAGAATACTGAAACAAAGGGAATGACGGTTTAAAGAGACATCAAGGTGTTTTTGTTTTTGAGTGTTGCCATGCATGTTCAATTACGTGTTGCTTCACATATGTTTCGGTGTCCTTATTTTTAGCTTTTTTTGGTTGGAGGCAAGACAGTTTTATAACATCAAATTGGAAACTCTATATTCCACAGAGTGTTTTAACTGCCACACGTTGAAAATAAGTTTGAAATGGATCGGACTTGCCAGACCTTCAGCTTCCTGGAACCGGTCCTGGACTCTTGGGTTTCTGAGAAATGTGGAGAAAGTAACAGAGTAAATTAATTTGCGTTGTTTTTTTCTTTAGCACGTGAGCTTATTAAAGATGTCAAAAATGAAGAGCACATTCAAGTCTTATGACATTTACAGCTGGATGAGTTCTCAACACATCACTGAACATCCTACATTTCCACTGTCTGCAGCAAGACGGACGCCATTTCAATTTCTGGGGCTGAATCAGTTTGTTCATCACACCGTTCTGTCGTGAATCTATCAGTTCACCAATTTTAATGTAGCCTGTCAGATCTGAGCTTAGGTCCTTCTCACTGTCAGTGTCTATGTGCCTCAATATTTCCCATCTCTCTCCAGCTCTTCACAGCTCAATACTTTCTGCTCTAATATATATGACCATTTTTTCCTCTCTAGTTTGACCCGTGTGTGTGTGTGTCGTGGGTTGATATCATGCATATGGTAGCCTCATCATTTTCTGTTTCTGCTTTGATTATAGCTTACAGTCAATTATGCAAACAATGAGACTTTAACGGCAGACATTTAGTAACCTCTGTGGCTCGTGACGGAAACACATGTCAGTTTCTGGGCAGACAAAGCAAAACTCACAAACAACAAAATGAGTTACCAGCTTACAAATCTATTCAGATGTTTCCTGGCAACAAGATCTTCCTACAGTATGTGATTAAAGCAACCACACAAGGCAACTTCTTGACCACTGTTACCAAAAAGAGTTGCTACTAATTTTAAAGTAACTTGTGCTGAAACTCAACAGACTCCAGTGTGAGAGATATAAATCCATAGGTAGGTTTTGCTGATGGCGAAGAATTACATTCAGTATTAGCTGATTATTTCCCATATAGTAGTATGACTTGGAGATCACGTCTTAGTGAACAACAGGTAAGCTTGATTGCTTGATTGCTTATCTGACGGCTTTGGGGGATCCTCCAGTATATCCGAGGACCGTTGCCTTAGCAACAGGCTCTTGTAAGTGAGCTCCTGCATGCATTCAGAGCAAGGTGAATGAGTTTAGCCTTTGAACACTTGAGTGAATGGACCCTATAACCAGTGGGGCTGAATTACCCGACTCTCTGCCCTGAGGGAAAGTAAGCAGGTCAAACTTATGCTAAATTCAATGCTAAAATATTTTCTCGCACAAGATCAAATAAAATGGAGCTGTATGATATTTGCAAGTACTGATGTCATTTTGGACTACAAGGTTTCACCTGTGCTACAGTACAGCATGGTCATGATTCTTCCAACAATCCTGTTTGGTAGTATCTGTGGGTCGGGTAATGCTGTTGAGCCAGTGGGTGAATGGCAGCAGAGGAATATCAGACTACTGGATCATTACCTTGACACACTCTTTCAGAATTCCTTGCCTGTAAACTATCATCCTCTACTCCATGGGTCCTATTAGATTCATTTCAGCCTTCAGTTAACAATGAGGAATGAGGAATAACCAGCCAGCGTGGTAAGCATATGTTTATTGGAATTTTACTAATGAATTGCCGCATCATTGATGCACGCACCACTCCTTATTCTGTTCCCTTGGCATCCGGCCTCTATCTGTCTACCTGCCGCTACCGGCACGCACCTCTCTTAATCCCTCCTGCTACGCAGACGTTCTGAAGCTATCAATATTTCACAGCTCCATCTTGCATGTACACGCTCAACCATCGCTTAACTATCATTCATTGCTTACCTGTCATTGTCATTACCCGCAATTACCATTAATCTATCCATGTTCTATTTTAGCATGCATTCTTATCATCGCTGCAAGAAATCTACTTATCATTGGGCTTTCCCACCCATCCACCCTCCCTTTCAGAACTCCTCTCTCCAGGTCAATGGGGGGCTTGTTGCCATATCCCAACACGATGCTGGGTCGCGCCCCTCATCCCGTGCGCTTTACTTGGCTCCCCTTGCTTCCCCGTTTTCGCCCCTGCCCACGAGCATGAGCTCACTCCCTGCCCGTCCCACCCAGCCGAGCGTACACCCTGTGCATCCAAACCATCAGTAGGCCATGTATATCGATCCCTCTGCTGTCCATTCCATGCTTCATTCTCACGGTCAATAAATACCCTGCACCCCATTCTTACGTTGTGTTCCTCATTGGTGCAGGCCGAACTAGTTATAGTGTGGTGCTGAATGTGTTCTGGCGTGACCCTTAAGCACATACTGTATGTGTTTGTTAATTCATAGATAGCACTCCCCCTTCCCACCAGGATTCATTATTTTCTGTTTCCATCTCCTGCTGGTTATGTTAATGTATCTTGAATTTCCCTAACAAAATCGGCATCAAGGTAGGGAGAAAAATCACTTCAACACAGCATGCAATTTAAATTTGCTATCTCTCAAGCAATCATTCAGCGATGCAGTGTGCATGGCTAACAGTCAGGAGCACTCGGCATCTCTGCGAGCTGGTGGAGAATAAGGGATAGAATGTGAGAAGGTCTGTCAGTGTCCCTCTCTACGTTGTATTGTCATGAAGGAGCTTCCTACTTTCCACTGCCAATAAAGATTTAAAACAATGTATTCATCACATTACAATAGAAACACTTTGGCTTATTGTTGCCGTGGCATTAAACGGGAAAACAGCACAGAATGGGTGTTGATTAATTTTGAAGGTGCATAATTGCAGAGAACTTCATTAATAAATGTATGATTCATTTAGCATCATTGTCAAATTGCCGGAGCCTAGAGAGATGCTAACGATCTGAGCGAGCTGATAGAGATGATTATAATTGTACCAAACGCCACTTTTTAGGCTTTCCTGTCACAGAATACCACAGCTCTCCCTCAAGATGCAACTCACAAAACACCTCACACTGCAACGCACAGGGGGAGATTTTCTCATTCACTGTTAATTGGCTCATTTATTCCTCCATGTAAAAAAAAGCAAAGAGATGAAAAAAAACTTGGCTAACAAAGTTTTGGAGCATGTCTGAGCTGAGCTGTCTGGATTTGAACAGACACTGACATTAATGGAGGGAGGCCAGAGCGTCTGCAGACAGTCCATGCCACCCGTCTCTCTTGTCTCCGGGCTAAAAGCCTCTTGTCACCACTGACAACATCTGCAATTGATTACGTCAGGCCTGCTGACAGAAAGACACACGGTCTCAAATATGATGAATGCTCTGTTGATGTTTTGGGTATTATTAGAGACTGTAATTTCCCTTTGTTTATGTTATGATATTAGGATATACTAATAATACCATTAGTTCACAGCAAATTCATTCACTTTTTTTCCCTCAAGCGTGTCATTTTATTATGTAAGATACATTCAAATCTTTGAGGTTTACAGTCGGATGAATTTCCAACACATTACTGAACATCCTAAAAAAAAAGCAAAAGGAATGACAATTTCTGGGGCTGAATCAGTTTGTTCATTCTGTCGTGAATCTATCAGCTCACCAATCTTAATGTAGCCTGTCAGATCTGAGCTTAAGTCCTTCTCACCGTCGGTGTGCCTCAATATCTCCCATCTCTCAGCTCTTCACAGCTCAATACTTTCGGCTCTAATATAAATGACCAATCCTCTCAGAAGTCAATTCAGAAGCTAACCACCACATTCCGGACTTCTATCAGGCCCTGATAACGCAGACTTTGACCATCTGTCAGCCCGGTGACTGTTGGCTATAAACTTCACGCTCAGTCTTTTTATTCATCTGTTTCCCTGAGGAGAGATGGAGGCAGCGACTGAGAGCCAGAAACGGATCAGAGAGGAGAGAGAAATCAATTACAGTACTGCCTTTGCCTGTGCCTAAAACAAGTCATGTCAGAGACCATCTACAAAGGAAGACAAAAGGGGCCAGTGGCCTCAAACCCCCGAATCTCTGGGGACGTGGCAAAGAGCATCCTGTCATGGGGTCTGACATGCAGCCATCACTGCCACCAGCACAAAATAAGCCCCTGTCACACTTTAAAATGGGATCCAGCCACTTCATGTGCAATCGGAGCCGCATCAGTGATTGATGTCCAGAAAGAGAAATATGGGGGCAGAGGAGTAGCCAACAACGAAACAATGTTGAAGAGCAACCTTTACAAAACTTACTTCCAAAAAGGAGCAACCTTTACAAAACTTACTTCTAAAAACGAGCAACCTTTACAAAACTTACTTCCAAAAATCCCCTCATAAAGTAAATCAGGTGAGTACAAGACCATACTGGTGATAAACTGGTGGCTTAGATAAGAGAACGTTGCCTGTGTGTTGACATTTCTACCATGTTCAATGATTGCAGTTATATTGATTCTATGATCATCTCTTTCAGATCCAAAAAGCCAATTTCTATTCCTGATAGCCTCTAAGATTCAGTTTGATATCAGTGATGAGAATTAAGTAGAGAGAGACTTCATCTCAGTCAAACTTCCCAAAGCAAATCAGTAAGTGCTTTTTCACATTACATTCAAACTTTCATGAGTAATTCCCTGTTAGCGTTATACAAACTGTATGCCTCTGCAAGTCCCTGAACTGCAGGTGACAGTCTAAATGAACTGAAAGCCATTAGAGAGAAAAAATAATTGCGGTGGTCCAATAACATTAGATGACTGACCTCACTTGCTCACAAGAATCTTTAAAACCACAGAGAGATGAGTTTGAGCTGTCAGAGTCTACTAAAAGATTCTCCCATATAATGGCTGTGAGTCATGATGAGTGCTAAGTGATGTTGATGTAGCAAAAGTGACTGTGTTAAAAGGCAGAATGCGCAATGCAGGACTATTAAAATAATACAGGCTACTGTGGATAGCAAATCCATATTGAAATACCAAACGTTTCTATTCCACAGTCACCATTGTGCCCTGAAATGCCCAGACATTTTGAATGACACTGGCTATCTCAAGCCGCCGAATGAGTTTTGAGGGGTGAGCGTTAGAGGAGCCATCCTCACTATGCCTCAGCCATGGAGATAGGAACTCAATAACACACTGGTTTATTACCTGCAGCCATTTAGTCCAAACCAGCTGGTGAGGCCAGAGACAAAAAGCATCTGCAGAAGGAGATTGTGGAGCACAGGCCTCAGAGTGTCTCTAGTCGTTCTGTTTGTTTGTTTACATCTATCTGTCTGTCGTGGCATGTGCAAAAGTAAAAACATGAATGTGCATGCATGGTGTCCACAGAGAGGAGACGTGTCACAAAACGTCGCTTTCATCCATACACCAGAGAGAGCATGCCTATCAGAGTGGCATGATTGTGGGCGTGAGAGGGTCTGATTGTGGGATGCTGAAGCGTGAATCCACCAATCCACCGGAGAGGCAAAGGGGGACATGGCGGAGGCTGCAGGGCTGGAAGAATGGAGGGGAAGCCCAGCTGGCGACTGCTTCTAATTGGGCTGAGCAGGTTGCCATGGCTGACCAGACCCATATGCAGCATGGATCTAAGAGAGAGGGCTACAAGCAAAGGAGTGGGGCAGGCCCGTCAGTAGGGGGGAGGCGGGCGAGAGGCTGGTCACACTCCAGCAGCCACAGCCTCTCTGTGACAGGGGTCAGAGAGAGCCAGCTGTCACCCCCTGACAGGAGCATACACTCCTCCATGTGTACAGATAACACAGGCGCGGCGAACACACAGAGAGAGAAGCACAACTAAAAGGCTGCTTATGATTACCAACAACTACTTTAATCAAACCATCAGCAGAGGGATGAAGCAAATCAGCCAAAAACAAAAAAAGGCAACAATGAAAGACAGAAAGGGTCCTAATGAAAAGAAACAGGGGCGATGCGTATTTCATTGTTCCTGTTGGATGTTTACTGCCTGGCATTGGAAACAATTAGAAGCGATTAAAATGGAGGTGAACTGACAAGGGGAGTGCGAATCCCCACTCCTCCCTCCTCCATAGCAGTTAGATGGGGGTGTCAGCGCGTGTCGTGCTCAGGGGGCGAATCGATTCCCTTCACACTCTCAGCAGCATTAATTAATGATCTGTTCTCTGCATTGTACAGTGACTGACTGTCACACTATACTTTCTTTCCCTACCCCATCCCCACTCCCTTCATCTCTCCTGAGTCTCCTCTGTTGCTTGTACTTTCTCTCCTTTTTATTTTACAAAGACATGACAGAGGAACACAAATGCACTTAAACATAAACGCTGACACAAACCATAAATGTACCAATAAGGGTTTGTAATATTGAAACATAATATATGTTTGCATGCAACATAAATTCTGGTGCGTCATTCATAGGCCTTTGTTTTTTATTTATTCATTCCTTTTACAACCAAGCAGATGTCTGGAGGGCAGACCACAATCCTGTTTATGAGAAAAGAGAGGAAACAGATAAGGAAAACGGGTGCTAGCCGCAGCTCACTGCTGCCCCCTACTGTAGCAACAAAGATACTATCTTTGAAGTAAAGAATATTGTCAGTAAGCTGTTAACAAAAAGTAGTTATAGGTGAGCTTTTATAGGCTGTAATTAGTTTAAACTTCTGTGTGTGCACATACACACATATGAGTGTGGGGGGAAACTGTGTGTATATGTGGGAGAGGAATATCAATCAGTGTATGCATACTCATGCCTACACCTCTAAGACTATAACAGCCTGGTGTTTATTCTGCGTACATACTGTAGGGTCATGCCAAGTAGGAACTGTATCACATTTTAACTTTGATTTTCAGAATGCTAATAAAGCGCCGAGACTCTAGGAAATGTAATTATTTGAACTTGCGTGGGGGAAAATGTATTTGTATTCCAATGTATTCATGCCCACTCACATTGTCGCGTGTACGCCTGCGTGCCTGTATAGGCAGGGGGGTTAGAATGATTGGAGTGACTGTAAGAGTCTCCAGGGGCTTAGAGAGACAGTAAACTAAGCCATGAGAAAAATCAGATCACCTTGAATTTGCATAAACAGTCTTCAAATGCTTGCGCAGAGGGTATAAGTGTTTCCATCCAGGCCTGAATAACTCCCATCCGCGGATTAGTATTGAGTTCACCCAGGTCATTTAACACTTAAAGACAGTCCCCAGGGAGCCTATTCATGTTGGACAAATTGTTTTGCCTTTATGGCAGCCATGCTCTCCACAAGGGTGTTAGGGGAGTTCTGAGGAGCAATTTGCAGCCTGTAGTGAGGGGCACTTTGCACCCTGTTCCCTCCACTCAGAAAGCAGGGCAATATCAAAATACAAAATGGCACCTGGAGCAACATCAGCACCAATTACATGGAAATAGTCCCCAGTCTGGGTTGAGGTCCTGAGGATGGGCTAAAGACACTGGGAATAATGAGTGAATACCTTTCACTTCCTTCCGTACGCTTTAAGCAAAACAGTCATCTCAGAGCAGCGCTGAGATGAAAAATGGAACGCAGGACTTTATGAACCAGCCTGGAGGTATGAAAACTTTGCAAAGGTGTACAGAACTTTGTCAAGTTGTGAAAAATATGAAGCGGTAAACTTGTTATGCAGAAAACGTGTTTGTAGGTGTGACCTAGTGAAGATTGCCTCTTGGCTATATGAGTGGGCACTATCTTGACTTGTGACGTGGGAGACGAGAGCAGGGACTGGCATCGCTACGCCACACCGCCGGAGTATCCCCAACCTCCAAGATCAGGAACATCTCTCAGATGAAAGCAAACATCCTTCTTGCTTTAGATGATGCAGTCACAGGGATGCTGGAAGATCACACGCATGCTATTCTATTTCATAAGAGTCTTCTTCGTGTTTCAGTGACTCCCGTAAGACTTCTGACGTTTCTGTGGATCCCACTTGCATCAGGTGAGACAACACTACTTCTGGTCCAAAGCAGTGATTATTATCCCTGCAGAAAAGCAATTGGAACAAAACGCATCCCCAACTGAATACAGTATGACTGTAAAATAGATTTGTTGCTAACTAATTATGCATTTCCCACGCAATTTATAACAGCCATGCCTACAGTAACACTTAACTTCTGGAGCTTGATTAATGACACCATGCTGGAGCTGTAAGTCTAGAAATAGGAGCTGTGGAGAGGCAGCTCACATCGCCAGCATCAGCAGTCTGGACCCACTCCTTCTGTCACTGCTCACACTCGCTTCCCATAAAAGTAAAATGCAGCAGGTTTGGAAAACAGCCTTGTCCTGTTTGTCAGAGGCCTTGTCGTAAATAGCGTGCGAGTCAGGTCCCATGGGAGAGAGCCTTGGTGATGGAAGTCATCACCACAGTGGCACTTCATCTGCTGGTGGCAGCCACACACACTGCAAAGTATTGTATTAGACAGCACTGATCCAATGCTCCGCAAGGTGAAAATATTTGACTTAAAGGTGCAATAAGAACAGGTTTTTACTGTCCCATAGAACAGAATGACCATAATCTATCTGCAGGGCTTTGGTAGGGTTGTTAATCAATACTAGTGACTCAGGGATTACTTTGCCAGCTGCTGAGAATTCTGGCTGTTCTCTGTTTTGGAACAAAATGTCCCCATCCATTTCAACTGCTCAATGATGGATTACACATGAGCAACTGGCATCACGACATTTTGTTCTCAAGCCAAAAAAGCAAATGACAATGCATTATTATGATGATGTTTATTATTATTATTATTATTACAGTATGTTGCACCATGCTATATTAGATGTTTCTAATGGATGTCTACTCTAATTAGCTGACTTACTCGTTTCATTACTTGTCTATGTGGTGAAAATGTGATCTGTCGATGTTGCTTCAACATCGACAGATCACATGATAGAGGTTGATGGAAGTCAGATTACTTAATGCTTCTTTACTAATGCTTTACACAAACAATATTTGTGTCATGTGGTGTTGGAGCATGCAGTCACTCTGTCACTAAAGCACATAGCCATTATTGGCCAATGTCAGGCCATGAAATACCACGTGTTGCTGAATATTCTCTTCTCTGCATATCAATACATACGTTTTACTCGTCCACGTTCTCATGATCTTCGCACCTGACACTGTTTAAATACATAGTACAGTCGTGAAATTCAAATTAGTGACTTTCAATAGGGTTGAAACATTATGAACTGAGGCACTCACATTTTCTGTCTCTCCGTGTTCATCTCAAAATAGAGCTACATCAGACACAGAGACAGAATAATGAACTCAAACAGCACAATGGAGAGTTACAGACCTCTTTCTCCGATTCTACTTACTTCTATTCGGCGTAAAGCCTCAACATATTATAAGCGTGCTTAGTATTCACTGGGTCATAGATTGCCACAGCCCAGTGTTAGGTAGACAATTAACTTTGTGCTTACACTTTCAGAAATACAATGTAATCTATGAGAATCATCATAAAAGAAGGTGCTAAACTGGCAAGAAAGAGGACAAATCAGACTATTCTTGTGAACAGTTTACTCATCTAACTTAATAGCGCTCCATTGACTTGGGCCCAGATTGAGATCAGTATTAACACACCGTTGGCACAATCATTTGCCTCATAATGAGCTGAGAAGTTTAAACCAAGCTGCCACAGGAATAGAAATGGGCCCATTCGAAATGAATCACGCTGACATGAGCTGCATACAGTATACAAGCAGCAACACCATCTGACTATCACCCATTACTGCTTCATCCTACTCACAGGGAGCAGACACGTCTATTGGAGATCCACAAATAAGTGTCAAAATGATTAGGTTTACTGAACGGCACAAAAACATCACAAAACTAACACACTTTGGATAATACTAAAAAGGGATTCTCAGCCTTTATCAGTTACAGTGTCAAAGGGCTTCACAACACCCAAATCAGGAAAATCAATGAAGACACACTGAACAAATTCAAGATGGGTTTCAACACCAGCACCTCAAACGCCATCCATGGCCTTCTCACTTCCACTGATGAACAGTCCACTATCCCTACAACCACTACACATAGTTCAGGATTCATATGACAGCAATCCAATGAGGAGCTGTCGTGAAGGTAACACTTAATCCCCTTTCTTGTCAAAGTATCACACCAAAAAAAAATCACCTTGATTTAAGAGTTCAGCGGATGAAAGAGAGGGCAGGAGACATTTCTTTACTTTCGTTCATGTTTGATTCTATGTGCAGCACTGCATAAAGGGAAAAGCAACAAGAAGGAGTACTGTGCTGCTGAGGCTGATGGAGTGATGATCCAGATACATAGCTCAGCTTCAGTAATATGATTTCAGTTATCTCTCAAGCAAGCAGCTTCTATCCACATTCCACAATACCTTATCCCTACTCGAGGTACTCCATGTGCATGCATTATTTGGTTTCAACTATTTTGTCCAACCGTGTACATGTCATGCTACACGCAAGCACTATGCAGTTCAAAACTAATAGTCTTTCATGTGAAATCTAGCAACACTTTATTATACACATTTCCATATTAAAGAAACACTAAAGACGACAATAATTCCTTTACCTCAACACTGAATGCAATCAAATCTGAATTCAAATGCATTTCCAGTTTTTCTGTAGAGCGCAGTCCCCAGATATCAGAATTGTCACTGTAGTGTCAGCAGTGTCAGAAATGGCAGCATCTTAAGGAACTGCTGAGTACAGTCACAATCAACAGATGGTGAGCACCCCCCCCCCCCC